>SKCR01050545.1:0-38731 GCA_019454045.1 Zanthoxylum bungeanum
GTTAGGAAACTTGTAGCATTGATCCCAGTTACTTCAGTTCTCATTCTCCATAGTTTAAGACGTCATCCTTAGTTCTCTAAGATACTAAGGATGTTCTTAATATCAATCCAGTGACTATCACTTGGATTGACCTATTTGTGACTCCATATGCTCAAAGCGTATGAGACACCAGGTCACGTACATTTTTTCAATGTACGAGTTCTCAGAGAGTGTTAACAACTTTAAATCTATCCATTAGATCTTTATTCCTAGAATAAAGGTTGTTTCTCCCAAGAATTCTACGGAGAATTTTCATGAAAGCCAAGCTTTCACCGATTGTAATATGGGAATCATTTCCAAGAAATGACATATCATCATTATTTAGGACATCATTTCAGTGCGCTCCCACTAACCTCCTTATATACACAAGAATCATATTCATTTTGAATCAAATCATACACCATTATGATTACATCAAAACGATAGTTCCAAGAACCAATGCTTCAATCCATACATGGATCGAATAACCTGCAAATCTTATTTGCTAGTTTTGGTACGACAAAACCGTCAGGATGTTATAAACATCCTCTAAAAAGGTTTCCGTTTAAGGAAATCGATTTTTACATTCAGCTGCCATATTTCATGAATGAAACATGCAGCATCAGCAAGCATTATCCAAATGGATTTATCCATGGCAAACAGGTAAAAGGTTTCGTGTTGTAACGACACATGTTGATAACGATACCTTTTCGCTACAAGCTTAGCTTAGTACGTTGGTATGTTCATCCATGTATGTCTTCCTTGAAGACTTATATAGTACCAATAGGCACAATGCCTTCTGGTACAACAACTAGTCTCTAAACATAGTTGGTATACATGGAATCCATTTCGGACTTCATGGCACTTTGCCATAATGGGGAGTCGATACCTTGTATCACTTCCTCATACGTAGTCAGTTCGTCTTCCTCAATAAGATTGACATCTTTATGAGGTGAGATCAGAAACCCATACCCCAGGTTGTTTTCTGACTCTCTCCGACTAACGCGGTTCTTGTGTATTCGAAGATTGTGGTACAGTTTCATCCTTGATGAACTGTTTGTGTTCCATTAAGGACTATGTGCCTTGAACAGTATTACTGATTTTCATCGAGTTTTACTATCCTCCCACTTACCACTGCATATCGATATTCCTCTTAGGAAAAACGCATGGCGAGCAACAATACATTGTTCTCATGTGAGATGTATAAGTACTATACTTTGGTTTCCCTAGGATAAACCTACATTTAGGCACTTATCCGATTTGGGTTCTAGTTTGGTATCATCCAACGTATGCCTAGCATTCCCAAATCTTCAGGAGTGAAAAAACCCTGTTTCTTTCCTGTTCATATTAATATGAATTATGTCTACAGATTTTATGGAACCTTATTCAAAATAAGTATTGCACTGTTAATGCTAACCCTTTGAAGGAAAATGGTAGCTCAGAGCGACTCATGATTAACCTTATCATGTGTAACAAAATTTGGTTTCTCGTTTGGACACACCGTCAAATTGACGTGTTCCAGGAGGAGTCCTCATTGAAAGAATACTATACTCTTTCAAGTATTTGAGAAACTTACTGCTTAAGTATTTTTCAATGGTCAAACCGTGATGGTTTTAATACTTTAGCCGATCTGTTTGTCTATTTCGTGTCGAAACTCTAAAAGTTTTGATTCGTGTTTCATAAGAAACACATAACCATAACGCGATGCCACATCCGTAAAGGTCACGAAATACTCATATCCACCTCTAGCCTAGCTAGATATGGGCCCACTTACGTCACTATGAACGAGGGCTAACAGATCGATGGCACTTACACTTTTACCAAGTAAAAGGTATTTTAGGTACTTTACCTAATAAACTAGATTCGTAGACATCATTTGAATGGAATCAAATCCGTCCTAGTATCCACTCTTCAAAAGTGTGGATATACGAGTCTTGTTTAATGTGTCCCAGACAACACTGCCACAAATAAGTCTTATCTGATCAAATCAGTTTGAGCTACTTGTTGTCATGTTATGATTTGAGATTTATTTATATTCAAAATATAAATATGTTATTCACATCTAATGTGTTTATCTCAATATCATCTTTATAAATAAAACACTTTAGTGTTCTAGAATATAAAGGTATACTCGCAACGAGTTATACTCGATATAGAGATAATGTTTCTAGTCAAACTAGTTACATTATAACAGTTTCCTAATTTAAGTACACACCCAAATGGTAGTTCCTAAACTTAAGTTCTACGGTTAAAACAGCGACTGTCGTCCCGTTTTCTATTCGCAGATTAATCTCAACTGAAGTCAGTATCCTGCTCATAGCAGATTCTGCACATCAATGCATATTTATGTATACCACTTTTAGTATCTAAATCCAATTTTAATACTATTAGTGAACATATTTATGACAAACATATTTAAAGTCAGAGCCTTGCCTTTCTTTTATTCCTTCATGTCTGCCTTGTCCATACGGCAGTCACGCTTCAGTGACCCCGTTTGCCACAGTTTAAGCAGACATCTTGGGATTTGTCATTTGTCTTCCTAGAAGACAGTAATGATTTTGCCTTTGCCCTTTTTCAATATCCCAGAAGCCTTTGGCCAAGCCTTGGCCTTCTAGAATATTGAAGTAAGATGCGCCTTGCGCTTCTTGCCCTTATTGCAAACTTTGGCTTTGGCTCCTTGAGCATAGCCATTAACTCTCCAAGAGTTTACTATTGCAATTAATGCTTCTAAGATCTAAGTATAGACCTATGAAGATCCTTCAATTTCTTCATCATACTTTAAGGATCTAATCCTTAGTTCTGATTAGGAATTAATGAGTCCTTTTGACAAGTATAATGGATTAAGCACTAAAGTTATCATCACATGAATCTTCCAAAGATCATGCTCTACTATTTGCTTAACTCTGGGCTTAGGCCTAATATGTTATTTTATCAAATAAAGTAACTTATTAGTTTCCAGGACCATCTGAAAATTTTATTCCCAATTTGAAAATTAAAGTCGTTTAAACACATTTTCACTAGGATTATGTTTTAAACACTAATCTTTCAATTTATCTTGATTCTAATAGTCCAACTATTAATCAACGATTTAGGTACTATTAATATAATGATTACTATAGTCCAACTATATAATCAAGTATATTTTATTGGTTAAAATCAAATATATATTGATTACTATAATCCAATTATATAATCAATAAAATGATCGGTAAAATTTCAAATATATTGATTACTATAATCCAATTATATAATCAACTATAAATGAAGGGTAAAATTCAAATATATTGATTACTATAATCTAATTATATAATCAACTATAAATGAAGTAGTTTGAATACAGTCCAACTGTTTAATTAAAACAACAATTGAATATTAGTCCAACTAATATATTTATTAATAAATAATGACGAAAATTGAAATGAGCGCGTATTGGCAAGTATTTGAACGAAATTACAAATTCAATACTAGCCTCCCACTATTTTTCGGCGAGCCTCTAACCCTATGTCGAGTACTCGGGAAACCTGTTTCCTAGTGGGTTAGGATCCCATTAAATAACACACAATCTTGACTTTGGCCAACAAATTGTATGATACTTAACTAGGTAGATCTCTAAGATCAATTGGATCCAATCCAATTCCTAGATCCAGTAGGTGGACATCTAAGTCCGAAACATATATACAATATATATGCCAAATATCCAATATATTTTCCTAACTTTTTCCTCTGAATCAACTAAGCCTTGGCTTTGGCACAACAAGCTTAATGATTCCAGTTAAGCGGGACCCATTGACATGGAAAGCTTCGTAATCAATGTCGATGGACAAGAAGTGATCTTGACTTTGGCCAACAAATCACGACTTGGACAAGACACCGATATGGAACAAAACTCTCATGATTCAAACACATCCGCAATTGACAAAGGTCTTGACTTTGGCCAACAAACCAATGCCAACTTTGGATCTTGAGTAAGAATCACTCAACGGAAGGAAAAACAAACTTAATATGTTTTGAGGGTTTTTCGCGTAAATTGGCAACCAATTTATTTTCTTTGATTAGGTCTCATCATACACCCTTAAGCATGCATTCTAAAAGCATAATAAGGCGCGATAAATAAATTAATAATGATATGCGGATGGATATGTCACAAATTGTTCCTAGAACAAATCACTCCATTTCCTCTCCCCGGCTAGAACTATTCTAACTTCTACCCAATTACATAATACAATAAAAGAAACCTCATTTACATTGAGGGGAATTGGTGAGAAGAGAATTACAAAGAGTAACGAGATAAAAGGCTGGACACGCAGGTCCAATTTAATAAATTCTAAATTTATTACAATTTCCAAAATTGCCCTCACCCTTCTAATATCCATCTGATATACATTATTCATGCAATACATTCATGTATTCATACAAATCATGTTATTCAATCAATCTAATCCAATTAATTAATCTTTGAATTAATGACCATCCAATGTTCAAACAACGATTTGATTTGCGTGAGTCAAACTACGTTTAAGAATAAATACTTAAAGTACGTATTCTTGAATTATATCGAACTACAACTTTAATCCAATTTATTTGTATTCAATACTAATTCCAATTTAATTCCAAATTAAATATTACACTTACTTATAAGCCTTAAAGACTTGGATTCCAAATCCAATCTTAATGGGTCTCAAAGGCCCAATAACATCCAATGTCATTTTAATTAAAGTCCAATGGGCTTTTAATTAATTCTTAAGGCATGGGCTTTGGCCATAATGGTTCAAACCCAAATGCCAAGGCCCAATAGGAATCACCCTATTGCCTACAAATTAATTTAGGCCCAATTAAATTCTTTAAAGGGCCAAGTGATGTATTTGGACTTTATGGAATTGGTTTTGGGCCCAATTGGATCCAATCCAAAAGTCCAAAACCAAACTTGGTCAAACCAAGCCCATTAAGCCCAAATACACACTTTTAGCCCAATTAATAATTAAAGGCTTATTAACATAATTATAATATTCCAAATATCACAATTATTTTAATTAAAGTGTATTAGCCATGATTAATTAATTAAACTCAATATTTCCAAAATACCAATTAACTTAATTAATCATGCTTAATCCATCAATTTATGCTCAACACAAATTGAAGCCAAAACACATCATTTCATGCTCAACATGCTCTTAAATTTAACATAAACATTATTGACTTTGATTCTAATCTAATCAAACCAACAATCAATATTAACATGCATTTAAAACACATCCAATGGTGTAAATTGAAAAATTCCAAGTGCAGTCCACTGTGTCCTATTCGGTCATGCTAGGGGAGTTCAAAAATTTGATCCAATCAATTTATCTCAAATCTAATCATGCACAACTCTAAGTTAACATAATCTAAGCATGCTCAAAGCATCAATTTGAAGAAAAATCATATTCAAAACACAAAAGCCCCAAATTTTAGTCTCATGAACCCTAAAATTTTCATGCTTAAAATTGGCTCTTGATACCATTGTTAGTGTTCCTAGAACATGCCAATGATCTAATAAGCAAGAAAAAGGTGTTCATAAATTCATTATAAGTTGCGGAATTACTTACATTAATGATGGATTTGAGCTTTTAAATTTTTTGAGAAGAAGATCTCCAAGATCATTCCTTTGTTGATTCCAAGCTTTGAGTGAATGAAGATCTCCAATCCAACCTTTGTGTTGATTCCAAGCTTTGAGTTTGAATGAAGATCTCCAAGATCCAATCTTTGTGTTGATTCCAAGCTTTGAGTTGGTTTCCCTATCACCTTAGAAGACTTCTACAAGTGCTAGCTTTGTTGATTTTGCCACAAAATCAAAGAGAGGGAGACATGAAGCTCACGCCCAAATCATAGATGAACTAGGGTTTGTTTTTGTCAAGTGTTATGTAATGAGAGAGAGAGATGCCTTTTGGTAAAACCAATTTACCCTTTTACCTAAACAAGGTGGTTGGGTAAATGGTTTCACCAAAACCATTCCAAGGTAGTTGGAAAGTTGGTGGCTTGGCATAAATGCCAACTACCCTCCCAACTACCACATGTGAAGTGGGCCCCACATTTGAATTCAAAATTCAAATGTCTCTACGAACATTTGCCGCGGCTCGGATCCGTTTAATCCGATTAAATGAACTTTCGTCGCTAAATAATTAAATCTAATTTAATTAAATAACGATGCCTCGTAAATATATTACAACGTCGTTTACGAATTAATTCTAAATTATCATTCGTTCGTATTAAAGTCCGACTTTAATTTCGTAATGAAATCCAATTCATATTAATATATCCGATATATTAATTTTAGCCCATACAAATAAATTAAATAGAAAAATCAAATTTAACTATTAAATTTATTTCACCGATTAATTCCAAATTAATCGCGTTCTCTCTCTTCCGAACACATTTAATCCCAAATTAAATAAAGCCTCAATTAATCCCAGATTAATTTTCTCTCTCTAAATTAATCCCAGATTAATTCTAGTTTAAGTCAACTGTCATCGGTGAATCTTTGGGAAGCGACCCAAGAGATCCTTGGATATGTTGGCAGTAAATACGGTCATCGGATTATCCGAATACGTGCGTACCTCGTACCACGTGCTTACCGATTTACAAGACATGGTTGGCTTCTAGCAAAGCACCGTGCCTACCCAATTCTCCAGAAATATTCTTACTGGAATATATAATCTTTGTCAGGCGTAGTAGTATACGTAGTATTCGTATTGCGATCCATATCGGATGTCACGTGCTAAGCCTGGGGCTGGAATTATATCTGCCCTGTACGAAGCAAATGTCGGATGTCTGGTAACTAGTCTCTATAATCGGATGAACATGACCTAGTCATATCATCCCGATGACTGCAGTACTTAAGAGTACTAGTTCCGTATCCTACGTGACATCATCTCCACTATGACTGGAGTGATACTTCCGTCTTGACATCACACCCAATACACTATGATTCTCAATATACCCAGCAGAGGCGTACACAGAACCGGTTAAGCTTAAAGCCTGGACGACCAAAACCAAAGCATATTGATTATCGCAAGTATTAGCGGTGCAAGTCTCAGGTTAAGACCAAATACACACCTACCCTGATATCGGACTTCCATAGACACATAGTCATACTACCAATGGAATTCGAGGGGTCTCGATCCAGAGCGAAGCTGTTTTCCGTACCATCGGTAAAACACAACCTCCTATTACACTTGCATGAGTATCCTATACCCAAATATATGAGAACTATGATGTTACGCTTCCATAACGCACACGTGTAATACTAGTCTATTCCGCATTATCAATGTCCAGTCTCGATAATACTACGACTAGGAATATTTAATGATTAAACCTTCGAAGACTGATACTGTCTCATATCATCTCAATCTGGAACTAATCATAGGGACCTCCTATCATTTATACATCTAGGTGATCTAATCACAAATGATAAGAGAGCAATCTCCTTTGTCACATAGTTAATTTGTACAACAACACCATGATCTGTACAAATAGTGACGCTATGGGTCATACATGTCCAACAAAGTATCCAATACCTAAATATATGAGAACTATGACGTTAAGCTTCCATAACGCGCACAAGTGTAATACTAGTCTATTTCGCATTATTGATGTCCAGTCTCGATAATACTACGACTAGGGATATTTAATGATTAAAACATTCGTGGATTAATATTGTCTCATATCTTATTAATCTGATTTAACCATATGGACTTTTATCATTATATATCCAAGTAATCCAATTATAATAATGATAAAATAACAATTTCCTTTTGTCACATAGTTAATATGTACAAAAAAACACAATGTTCTTTACAAATAGTGATGTTATGGGTCATAATTGTCCAACACTTCTCTCAATAAGACTCGAGGAAGAGGAAGGTTGTAGAAGTTATAGAAGATGATCCCGAGTTCGCGACTTTGAAGGTGTCGAAGAACTAATATGTCTTCTCTGATCCTAGCATACTCGAGAGCTTCACTAGGGACCTCTTACTAGAAGAGGATGAAAGATGACTGGATAACATGAGGGTGGTGGAAATGTCCAAATTTTGTGTCACACATAGTTATGAGTGTTGGACAAAATGACCCATAGCGTCACTATTTGTACAGATCACGGTGTTGTTGTACAAATTAACTATGTGACAAAGGACATTGTACTCTCATCATTTGTGATTAGATCACCTAGATATATAAATGAAGAGAGGTCCCTATGATATTCGTTCCTGGACTGAGAATGATATGAGACAGATCAGTCCCCAAGGTTTAATCATTAAATATCCCTAGCCGGAGTATTATCGAGACTGGACATCGATAATGCGGAATAGGCTAGTATTGTACTTGTGCGCGTTGTGAGGGCACAACGGCATAGTTCTCATATATATAAGTATTGGATACTTATGCAACTGCGATAGGAGGTCGTGTTTTCACCGATGGTACGGGAAACAGCTTCGCTCTGGATAGACCCATCGGATCCCATTGGTATTATGACTATGTGTCTATGGGCGGCCGAAATCAAGGTAGGTGTGTTTATAGTCTTAACCTGAGACTTACATCGCTAATACTTACGATAATCGATAGACTTGGTCTTGGTGGTACAGGGCTTTAACCGGTTCTGCGTACACCATTTATGGGTTTATCAGAGAGTCGTAGTGTATTGGGTTGTGATGTCAAGACGGAAGTATCACTCCAGTCATAGTGGAGATGATGTCACGCAGGATATGGTATTAGTGCTCTTAAGTGCGCCGGCATCGGGATATTATGACAAGGTCATGTATATCCGATTATAGAGACTAGTTACCAGACATCCGACATATGTTTCGGACGGGGCAGACACTTATCCAGCCACAGCCCTAGCACGTGACTATCCGATACTGGGCTGATATACGCAATACTACGGTATACTACGCTTGATACAGATCTATATATTCCTGTAAGAATATTTCTGGAGAATTGGGTAGGCATGGCGCTTTGCTAGAAGCCAAACCTTGTCTTGTAAATCGGTATAAACGTAGTACGATGGGGTCTTAGGTGGACTTACGTGTTCGGATAGTCCGACGACCGTATTTACTGCCAACATATCCGGAGATCTCATGGGTCGCTTTCCCGAAGATTACCGATGACGTATAACTCACACTTAATTAACTCTGGGATTAATTAGAAGAGAGAGAAATTAATCTGGGATTAATCACGGAGATATTTTATCTGGGATAAAATATTAATTAAGAGAGAGAACGATTAATTTGGAATTAATCGATAAAATACATATTTGATATATTATTAGAAATTGGATTTCGACGCGGAATTAAAATTGGATTTTAATTCGGGCGAACGAATTAATTTAGAATTAATTCGTTAGCGACGTGAATAGTGATTTCGCTAGGCGTAATCATTTAATTACGACGCGACGGAAAATTCGTTAATTTGGAATTAGCGAACCCAAGCCCGGGATTATTTGCGAGCGCATTCGCATTTCGAATTCGAGTGCGGCACGCAAGTCAAATCGAGCGTCAAATCGCAGTCACATCAAGCGTCAAATCAAATGTCACTTTGAGTGATGTGACAAGTTGTCACTTGATTTGAGTGATTGATGTGGTAGTTGAAAAGCTTTAATGCTTTTTGCTTTTTGGTTTTGCTTTTTGGTTTTTGAAAATTGAAAAGTTGTATATGGTTTATTTTATTTTTGAAAAAATATATAAACCAAAATACATTTTTCTTTTCTCACTTCTCTCTCCACTTTCACGGTTTCTATGAAACCCTTTTTCCCTCCTCTTTCTCTCTTCTCCCTCTCACGCTTCAAGCCGATTTCTTCTCCAAAAATTCTGGTTTGACCGAATCAGTGAGAAGCAAAGAAGAATGAGTAGTGCTAGCACACACATGGGTTATACATAGGTGATAGGGAAACAAATTTATGAGCTTGGAATCGTTTTGGAAGCTTGAAGCTTGGAGCTTCAATGGTGTTCATCAATGGCCGATCATGGAGGAGACAATAACCAGTGAAACCGAGCAGCCCCTGCATGAGGAAGCCACTGCCGAGCTTGGAGGGAGGCAAAAAACGATCTTGTTCTTCGCATCTCAAACCGTTCAATGTGAGTTATGTTTCCGCCTTACTCCTTTGATGTGTTCATACGAATTTTATGCTTGATTTCATGATTCTTGGGACCTATATTAGAACTCAACAATGGTATCTTGAGCTATTATCAAGCATGAAAAAGTTAGGGTTAAAATTGGGTAAACTCGATTTAGGCATGATTTGGTTGAATTGTTTGATGAAGTATGCTTGAATGAGGTTGAATTGAAGTTGTGCATGATCAATTTCATGAAATTGGATTGGATTCAATTTTCCCTAAATTTTGGGCATGACAAATTGGGTAAAATCAATTGAAGCATGATTTGATTAAATTGATTGATTAAGTATGCTTAAATGTTGATGAATTAATGATTGATTGGATCATTTTGAAGAAATTGTGTTTGGAACAAATTTCCCCAATTTGTTATGTTGGCATAAAGTGAAAAATTTGGGTAAACTTGATTTTGAGCATGTTTGATGAAATTGGATGATTTAGAATGCTTAAAGTATGTTTAATTGAGGATTGATTTGATCAATTTGTTGAAATTGTGTTTGGAACAAATTTCCCCAAATTGCTTATGTTGGCCGAAATCGTTGATTAAATAGTTGGACTATTAGAATCAAGATGTAATTGAAAGATTGACATTTAAAACATAATCCTGGGGAAAATGTGTTTAAATGGTTTAATTTTCAAATTGGGAATAAAGTTTCAGGATGGTCCTGGAAATTAATAGGTTATTTTATTTGATAAAATAATATATTAAGCTTGTAGCGCAAGGCGCACCTTAATTCGATATTCCAGAAACACGAGGCTTGGCCAAAGGCTTCTGGAATGTTGAAACAGGCAAAGGCAAAATCATTATAATCTTCAGGGAAGATAAAGGACATATCCTAAGAAGGAATAGAAGACGAGCAAGGCTCTGACTTCAAATATGTTTGTCATAATTATGTTCACAGCTAGTATTAAAATTGGATTTTAGATACTTAGTGTGGTACATAAAATATATATATTGATGTTCAGAATCTATTTTGAACAGGATACTGACTTCAATTGAGATTTATCTGCGAATTGAAAACGGGACGAAAGTCGCTGTTTTAACCGTAGATACCTGAATTTAGGAACTACCTTCGGTTAGTACTTAAATTTAGAAACTGTTATAATGTAGCTAGTTTGACTAGAAACATTATCTCTATATCGCGTATAACCCACTGCGGGTGTACCTTTATATTCTAGAACACTAAAGTGTTTTATTATATAAAGATGATATTGAGATAAACACATTAGATGTGAATAACAGCATTTATATTTTTATATAAATAATATCTCAAATACATAACATGATAAATAAATAGCTCAAACTGATTTGATCAGTTAAGAAACTTAATTGTGGCATAGTTGTCAGGGACACTACTAAACAAGAATCGTATATCCGCACTTTTGAAGAGCGGGTACTAGGACTGATTTGATTCTATTCAAATAAAGTCTACGAATCTAGTCTATTTGGGCAAAGTGCCTAAAACACTATTTACTTGGTAAAAGTGTAAATGCCACCGATCTGTTAGCCCTACTTCATAGTGAATAAAGTGGGCCCATGTCTAGCTAGGCTAGATATGGATATGAATATTCGTGACCTTTACGGATGTGGCATCGCGTATGGTTATGTGTTTCTTTTGAAGAACACAAATCGGAAACTTTTACAGTTTCGACACGAAATAGATAAACAGATCGGCTAAAGTATTAAACCGTCATGGTAAGACTGTAATGGAAAATACTTAAGCAATAAATTTCTAGTATATATATGAAAGAGTATAGTATTCTTTCAAATAAGGACTCCTCCCGGAATACGTCAGTTTGACGGTATGTCCGAACGGATTAACCGAATTTTGTTAGACATAATAAGGTTAATCACGAGTCGCTCTGAGCTACCATTTCCTTCAACGGATAAGCTTTAAACAGTGCAAGAACTTATTTTGAATAAGGTCCATAATAATCTGTTTTACAGATATCATATTAGATATGAACGGGAAAGAAACCGGGTTTCTCATTCTTGATAATTTGGGTATGCTAGGAATATGTTTGGATGATACCAAACTAAAACCCAAATAGGATAAGTGCCAAATGTAGGTTATCCTAGGGATACCATAAGTATTGTACTTATACATCTCACAAGAGAACAATTAGATTGTTACTCACCATACGGTTTTCCTGAGAGGAATACCGATATGCAGTGGTAAGTGGGAGGATAGTATACTCGATGGAAAATCGAGTAGTAATACTGTTCAAGGCACTGAATCTTAATGGAACATGAATAGTTCATCCAGGATGAGACTATTACCATTAATCTTCGAATACACAAGAACCGCGCAGGTCGGACAGAGTCAGAAAACAACCTGGGGTATGGTTTCTGATCTAACCTCATAAAGATGTGAATCTTATTGAGGAATACCAACTGACTACGTATGAGGAAGTGATACAAGATATCAACTCCCTAATTATGGCAAAGTGTCATGTAATCCGAAATGGATTCCATGTATATCAACCAGTTTGGATACTAGTTGATGTACCACAAGGCATTGTGCCTAATGGTACTTAAAAGTCTTCTAGGAAGACATACATGGATGGCAACATACCAGCGTATAAAGCTAGGCTTTTAACGGAAAGGTATCGTTATCAACATTGTGTTGATTACGATTCAACCTTTTACCTGTTGCCACGGTAAATCCATTTGGATAATGCAGGTTATTCGATCCATGATTGGATTGAAGCAAGCATTAGGTTCTTGGAATTATCGTTTTGATATAATCATAATGGTGTACGATTTAATTCAAAACGAAAATAATTCTAGTGTATATATAAGAAGGTTAGTGGGAGCGCACTGATAGTGGCTGTCCTATAAAATAATGATAATACGTCATTTCTTGGAAATGATATTCCCATAAAATAAATATCGTCGAAAGCTTGGCTTTCGCAATACTCTCCTAGAAACCGTACATTGAAAATGTACGAGACCTGGTGTATCATACGCTTTGAGCATATGGATTCACAAACAGGCCAATCCGAGTGATAGTCACTGGATTGATGTTAAGAACATCCGTTAGTATCTTAGAGAACTAAGGATGCTGTCTTAGTCTATGGAGAAGGAGAACTTGAAGTGACTGGGGTCACTGTAGCAAGTTTCCTATAACCGATAAAGACGACTAAAAGTCGCAAACGGTGTACTATATAGTTTGAATAACGGTACAGTGAGCTGGAAATCTTCCAAGCAAGATACTGTTACCGAATAAACAACAAATGCGGGTTATTGCTGCAGCTGAAGCAGCAATAGAAGTTATTTGGGTCAATACAAATCTAATTAGATTAGATATAGTTCTGTTAGCAGCTGAGCTAGGCGTCAGCACAGGCTAAAGAATTAATGGTCTCATCAACGATCCAGATACATACTTAGATACTCATCTGATTCATTCGGATCATATATCGTGGCGATGTGATGATCGAATAAATCGCATCAAGATGATAATCATGCAAATCCGCTGACGAAAGCATTTCTCAGCAGTTTGAGCCAACCGTACATAGTTCGGGTGTTAGGACACTCGAGTGACTGGCTATAGGCCAAGTGGGAGATTGTTGGACAAAATGACCCATAGCGTCACTATTTGTACAGATCAGGGTTGTTGTACAAATTAACTATGTGACAAAGGAGATTGTACTCTCATCATTTGTGATTAGATCACCTTAGATATATAAATGAAGAGAGGTCCTATGATTAGTTCCTGGACTGAGAATGATATGAGACAGTATCAGTCCCGAAGGTTTAATCATTAAATATCCCTAGCCGGAGTATTATCGAGACTGGACATCGATAATGCGGAATAGGCTAGTATTGCACTTGTGCGCGTTGTGAGGGCACAACGGCATAGTTCTCATATATATAAGTATTGGATACTTATGCAAGTGCGATAGGAGGTGGTGTTTCACCGATGGTACGGGAAACAGCTTCGCTCTGGATAGACCCCTCGGAATCCCATTGGTATTATGACTATGTGTCTATGGGAGGCCGAAATCAAGGTAGGTGTGTATAGTCTTAACCTGAGACTTACATCGCTAATACTTACGATAATCGATAGACTTTGGTCTTGGTGGTACAGGGCTTTAACCGGTTCTGCGTACACCACTTCTGGGTTTATCAGAGAGTCGTAGTGTATTGGGTGTGATGTCAAGACGGAAGTATCACTCCAGTCATAGTGGAGATGATGTCACGCAGGATATGGTATTAGTGCTCTTAAGTGCTGGCCGGCCATCGGGATATTATGACAAGGTCATGTATATCCGATTATAGAGACTAGTTACCAGACATCCGACATGTGCTTCGGACGGGGCAGACACTTATCCAGCCCCAGCCCTAGCACGTGACTATCCGATACTGGGCTGATATACGCAATACTACGGTATACTACGCTTGATACAGATCTATATTTCTGTAAGAATATTTCTGGAGAATTGGGTAGGCATGGCGCTTTGCTAGAAGCCAACCTTGTCTTGTAAATCGGTATAAACGTAGTACGAGGTACTTACGTGTTCGGATAGTCCGACGACCGTATTTACTGCCAACATATCCGGAGATCTCATGGGTCGCTTCCTGAAGATTCACCGATGACGTATAACTCGCACTTAATTAATCTGGGATTAATTAGAAGAGAGAGAAAATTAATCTGGGATTAATCACGGAGATATTTTATCTGGGATAAAATATTAATTAAAGAGAGAGAACGATTAATTTGGAATTAATCGATAAAATAATATATTTGATATATTATTAGAAATTGGATTTCGACGCGGAATTAAAATTGGATTTTAATTCGGGCGAACGAATTAATTTAGAATTAATTCGTTAGCGACGTGAATAGTGATTTCGCTAGGCGTAATCATTTAATTACGACGCGACGGAAAATTCGTTAATTTGGAATTAGCGAACCCGAGCCCGGGATTATTTGCGAGCGCATTCACATTTCGAATTCGAGTGCGGCACGCAAGTCAAATCGAGCGTCAAATCGCAAGTCACATCAAGCGTCAAATCAAATGTCACTTTGAGTGATGTGACAAGTTGTCACTTGATTTGAGTGATTGATGTGGTAGTGAAAAGCTGTAAATGCTTTTTGCTTTTTGGTGTTTGCTTTTTGTTTTTGTTTTGAAAATGAAAAGTTGTATATGGTTTTTTATTTTGAAAAAATATATAAACCAAAATACATTTTTCTTTTCTCACTTCTCTCTCCACTTCACGGTTTCTATGAAACCCTTTTCCCTCCTCTTCTTCTCTCTCCCTCTCACGCTTCAAGCCGATTTCTTCTCCAAAATTCTGGTTTGACCGAATCAGTGAGAAGCAAAGAAGAAGAGTAGTGCTAGCACACACATGGGTTATACATAGGTGATAGGAAATAAATTTATGAGCTTGGAATCGTTTTGGAAGCTTGAAGCTTGGAGCTTCAATGGTGTTCATCAATGGCCGATCATGGAGGAGACAATAACCAGTGAAAACCGAGCAGCCCACTGCATGAGGAAGCCACTGCCGAGCTTGGAGGGAGGCAGGAAAATGATCTTGTTCTTCGCATCTCAAACCGTTCAATGTGAGTTATGTTTCCGCCTTACTCCTTTGATGTGTTCATACGAATTTTATGCTTGATTCATGATTCTTGGGACCTATATTAGAACTCAACAATGAGGTGAAAAATGTGTATATCTCATGAATTTCATTATTATTTGGTTTTGATCATTTAGGTTTGTTTGGCAGATTCTTAAGTCAGCCTGCACTTCCAAAAGACAGTGATTAGTTTGTCTAGATGCAACCGTGATTTAGAAAAGTCAAATGCTCAGCTTCGAGCCCAACTTTCAAAATCCAATGAGTCAGAGGAGGACTCAAAGAGGAAGATGAATGATTTAGTGTCTTAGCTGCAGGCAACTAAGGCAGAGTTGGCTGCCAAAGAGATTGAGTTAGTGGAAAAGAAGAAGTAGCCCACCTCTTATTTGGACAGATTGACTACCGTGGTTGGGGAGGCTATGTTGAGGGTCTGTTATGACCTTATGAAAGAGTAAATTGTTAGAGGGGCCTTGAAATGACAGCCAAATGAATGGATCCGGGAATATGAGCAGGAGATTGAAGAGTCGACCGAAGGTGAGCCATCAATCATATCATCGTCTGGTGAAGGTTTGGAAACTGAATGAGGAGCCCCATTGGTTGATGTAGTGCTACCGGCTGAGGAGCATGGTGGAAAAACTGATCCCCCTGTTGACGACTAATCTTGTACTTTTATTTTAATGGTCCTGTTAATGGGTGTTATTTTATAAGTTTATTCTAATATTAATGAAATGAACTTGGTAATTTTTTTGAATTGTCCGCCTCTACTTCTTTTTCCATGGTTGGTGTGAAATTATGGTTGTTAGGAGGCTGGACCATCAAGGCTACTTAAATGCCTTGGTCCAGTCATCTTCAATTGAAGATTCATTCTGCCAAACTGAATGGATTAGATAGGTTGGGATGTTTAGGCCAGTTAGAGGCCGTAAGCCAAGTTTGTTGGCTAGTAGCTTTGTCGCTGAATATCTTCAATAGGAAGTTAGGAAAGATGCCTTGTTAAAAAACCATAATCCCCCCCCCCGACTTGGTGGGAGATCATGAAAAAAAGAGTGCATTGTGTGTTTATTGATTGAATCGTGATTTATAGCCCTAAACTTAGCGAAATACCTCCCAAGAAACAATGTATGTCTATCCCCTAGTCAATGAGTATGTAAGGTTTGTTTGCTTACTTATTGACTTATAGTCGGCTGGTTATATCAATGATACTTTTTCAGATGAAGGGCGTTCCAATTGTTCTGAATTAGTTTTCCTTCTAGTGTCTCCAACTTGTTGGCTTCGTGTCCCGAAACCTTGATGACACTGTAGGGTCATTCTCAGGTAGGATCGAGCTTGATGTCTCCTATTTTTTCATATTTTGATAGACTCGGCGAAGTACCCAATCTACCTCTTTAAATATTCTGGTCTTTACGTTTTTTTCCAAATGTCTGGCCATGTTTTGTTTATATATGGCCATCTGAAGTAAGGCTTGTTTTCTAACTCATCTGTTGTGTCGAGAATATATTTCCTTAGTTGTTGATTTGAGTCCTTGTCAAGCCATTGGTACCGTCGTGTGGGAACACTTCCTTCAACTGGAATGGCTACTTCTGCACCGAAGGCTAGTGAATATAGGGTTTCTCCAATAGAAGTGCGGGTGGTGGTTCAATACAACTATAATATTCTTGGGAGTTCATTTTCCCACACACATTTTGCTTTCTCGAGTCTTTTTCTAGGGTGTTAAGGATTATCTTGTTTGAAGAATCGACTTGTCTGTTTGTCTGGAGGTAGCGTGGGGTCGAGTAGCTGAGCGTTATCCCTTAATTCTTGCAGAGCTTTTAAAATTTATGGCTGAAGAATTGTGAGTCATTATCGGTAATGATATCTTTTGGAATCCTGAATTTGGAGATGATGTTCTTCTAGAAAAATATTTTCACTTCGGATTCTCTTACTCGTGCATATGATTCTGCCTCTATCCACTTGAATAAGTAATCCGTCATGGCTAGGAAAAATATTCGTTGGCCCGGGGCTGTTCGTAGCTTTTCTACTATATTCGTCCCTCATTTCATGAAGGGCCATGGGGTGAGGATGTCTTCAATTTTTTGAGACACAAGTGCGGGACTTGTGCGGATCTCTGACATTTGTCGCAACTGTGAAGGCTCGATTCCCCAAGCTTATTCCTCCATAATGATTGCTGCATTCTCCTTCGTGTAATTCAGCAAGTACCAGTCGAACTTCGCTCGGTGAAAGACACTTTAGGTAGGGCCCGAGTATGACCTTTTCAGTAATTTCCTTTCATGCATAGTGAATCTCGTTGTTTATTGTTGAATCTTCCTAGCCATATTCATGTCATCTTGGAGGACACCATGAGTCATATTGTGGATTAGTGGGGCTATCCAAACATTGATTGGAATCATAGATCCCACTTCTTGAGTTACTTATGAGGCCTCTTCTTTCCAGGTGGCTAGCCAATGCAAGTAGACTACCGGGATAGATGTTGGGTGGTCCCCCTGAAGAGTCGACACTAAGGTGGCAAGGCCATCCACATGGATATTCTCTGTCTTAGGGACCTTAGATATGTTGAAGTCTTCAAACCTCGACTGAAGCTCATTTACTTTGGCTAGGTAGGCAGCCATTTAAGTTTCTCTCGTCTGGTAGTTGCCCTGGAGTTGGTTGACGACTAACAGAACATCAATCATTTTCACCCCTAGGTCAAGCATAATGGTCAACCCCGCAATAAGTGTTTCTTACTCTGTTTCATTGTTTGTGGCTTTGAAGTCACACTTGATGGCTTGTTGTAGTAGATCTTTTTATGAAGACATGAGTATGTGTCCCAGCCCACTTCCTATTCGATTACTTGATCCATCCATAGGAATTTTTCATAGCCCAATCAATTGGATATTAAGGCGGATACTTTCTTTCTCGGCATATGGTTGGAGTGTTGGGCTAAAATCTACTATAAAGTCTGCTAGGGCATAAGACTTTATTGATGTTCGAGGCTCAAATTTTATGTCGTGCTCGCCTAAATCGACGACCCACTTGGTCAATCTACTCGAGAGTTCTTATTTATAGAGAATGCTTCTCATCGGTTAGGAAGTGAGGACTGTGATTGGATATGCCTGGAAGTAGGGGTGGAACTTTCAGGCTGTCACAACCAAGATAAGGGCGAGTTTTCTAGCTACGTATATATGGTCTCGACATCCAGTAGTGTCTTGTTCACATAGTATACTAGTAATTGCTTCCCTTATCTTCTCGGACCAATACTCCACTAACTACAAACTTGGAAACTCTAAGGCACATGAAATATTTTTCCCTATCTACTGGTTTTGATAGGAGGGGTGGAGTGATTAGATACCTTTTGAGTTGTTGAAGTAGTTTTTCGGTCCAATCGAACTCCTTCGACTTCCTTAGCGTATTGAAGAACATAAAACACTTATCCATTGACTTGGAGAAAAACCTATTTAAGGCTACTACTCTCCCGGCCAATCGCATCATGATGAGTGGTAATTACATCACTTATTCCCACTCATTTAGCCTAATGTTTTGTATTGTTTCTCGAATTTTATGAACGTTTTGATGTGTTTTTCTTATTATTTTGCAGATAAATAAAGTTTGGAAAGCACTAGAGGCAATTTGGGGCACAAAAACGGACAAAAATGCGTCAACAGGGATATTTTGGTCTTTAGCGCGTCGCGACTCCAAGAATACCACGTCGCGACGCCCAGGATGCGCCGAATGTGCTAACATGCGCCGTCAGCCACGTGTCAAAATCGGATAGGTTGGACTTGCTAACGTGCGCCGGATCTTGCTAACGTGCGCCGCCCTTGCTAACATGCGCCGCATGCCACGTGTCACCACCTCATTGGA
This sequence comes from Zanthoxylum bungeanum, assembly GCA_019454045.1. Taxonomy (NCBI): domain Eukaryota; kingdom Viridiplantae; phylum Streptophyta; class Magnoliopsida; order Sapindales; family Rutaceae; genus Zanthoxylum; species Zanthoxylum bungeanum. Next base: position 19,570 of record SKCR01050545.1, read on the forward strand.
CCACCCAAACCGCGTGCCACGTGTCGCCTCTCTATTGGACCGAATAATCAACGAATCAGAGCATGCCACGTGTCACCATTCTATTAGACAGAATTTACACCCAATCACAAGATTACACGTGGCACGATTTCATTGGACCGCATCGCCAGCCAACCAGAGCGTGACACGTGTCACCAATTATTGTGCCGACAACCGCGTGGTCAACGTACGCATGGACTCCAGAAAATGTTACTAGCGTCGCGACGCTAGTGCAATTTCAGCGTCGCGACGCTGGACCCAAAAATTGTCTATAAATTGAGCTCGAGATTTCAGTTTTAGTTGCACCATTCTCTCTCATTTCTTTGATGTAAATAGGGAGTTTCTCTATCTAATTTCTTTCAATTTAAGTTTTGTAATTAATTTTTAATTACATTCTGTAATAGTAATTACTTTTTGTAATAGTAATAGTAATTTATCTTGTTTTTACTGTTTCAGTTTTACTATTCAACCATGATGAGGTAACTTCTCCTTGCTAAGGTGAAAGGTAATTCCTTTACTGTTACTATTTAGATTAATCTCCCTTAAATATAATATATTTACTATTTAAAAATTTGACTTAATAAGGATACCGCCATATTGGTCGGTTGGCTATTAAATTTAAATTAGTTTAAACCTGACTAATCAAGGATACCGCCTATATGGCTGGTTGATAATTAAATTTTCTTACCGCCTTTATGGCTGGTCGGACTTAATTTGAATTAATCAGGTTACCGCCTATATGGCTGGTTGGTAATATTATCACAAGTTTATATATTATTTTATGGGAGATATTTAAAATAGTAAATAGTAAAAGTAATTCATTTTACCTTAGCATTTTATTTTATTGTTATTTACTTTTCAGTATTTACTTTACCGCATTTACTATTTCGCATTTTTTACTTTATGGCTTTTACTTTTAAGTTTTTACTAGCCCTCGCCATGTGTCATAACTAAGTTAGTTATCTAGGGCTGTGATGAATTTCAACATCACTGGTTTATAAGAGTTAGATTATAGTTTGGGCAATATAAAGATTTATTTATTGAGTCTTAATCTTAATGTTTTTTATTAACTGGCTATTAATAAAATTGATTAGGTAAATGTGGGAACACACAGCTACCTGGGCGACGCCGTTTCTAGGCTCGCGGCACTAGTTGGGAAGTACTAAATAATATGGAGTCGCCACCCGGTGTGAACCGGGACAAAGATTTAAGGCCGCACTCACCCCTCGTAAGGGAAGACCTCAAACCGTTGGGTTCGGAATGGTCCCTTACTCATGTAACTTGTAATGAAAGGATTTATGTGATAATTTAACCAAGCTTAAGTAACATTTATTTCCAAAGATATCATGCTTCTAGATTCATATGCATACATCAACAAGTTCATCACAACATGCAACATCACATGGCAATCTCATGAACATATTTCAATCCTATGATATGGAAAACTAAGAACAACCTAATCATGCTTGAGTACTATCTCATGAACCTATTAACCAAATAACCTGCTAACAGCCTAATCATGCTTGAATACAATCCCAAGAACACATGGAATGGATAAATGCAGGAATACAAATAATACGGTTGGCTATATAACACAGGAAAGATCAACCAATAGGCAATTATGCATGAATATGATAAGACAGACTCAGTTCAGTGTGTGCGCGTTCGTGTAGCGTTCGTAAATGCGTTCGAACGGTAAACAGAAGATTCGCGTTCGTGTAGCATTTGAGAACGCGTTCGAACGGAACCAGACCTGATACATTATGAAACTAAGAAAGTGTGTGTGCGTTCGTGTAGCGTTCGTAAACGCGTTCGAACGGTAAACAGAAGGTTCGCGTTCATATGGCGTTTGATAACGCGTTCGAACAGAAATGAAACAGAATGCTCTCGTTCGTGTGGCGTTTGTGAACACGTTCGAACGGAAATGAAACAGAATACTCACGTTCGTATGGCGTTCGTGAACGCGTTCGAACAGAAATAAGACCTGATGCATGACAAGGCAAAATACATGCGCGTTCGAGTTGCATTCGTAAACGCGTTCGAAGGGGAACAGATCTGATGCATGAAATGGGACGCAATACATAAACGACAAAATAAAGGGGCGCGGCGAAGTACTGCCGTAAAGGTGGCCTTTTGGGGCTCTTGATCTCTCAAAGAGAGGACCTTTAGACCAACGTACTAAGCCCATGCGCTCGACTGAATCATGCATACATAGAATGAAAAGCAATAATACTAAACATAGTCTACCCGATTGAACGTATCTTGTATCCAACCAAACACACATCAACCGGCGCGGCAAAGCCTCGTGGTAAAGGGCTTTAGCCCCTCCCCATAGGGGATCTCATATTGCACTTACTAAGCCCATGCACTCGGTTGAATCATGCATACGAAAATAAAGACAATCATATCAAACTAAGTATGTCCGATTGAACGTATTTCGCATTCAACCGAACACACATCAATCGGTGCGGCAGAGCATCGTGGTGAAGGATTTTAACCCTCCAATTAGGAAACCTTTCATCGCACTTACTAAGCCCATGCACTCGATCGTATCATACGGGAATAAACAACATGCAGAATTTAAATGACAAGAATTAAATAAACCAAAGCAACACAAAACAAGAGAAGGTGCCGTTTACTCAAGTGGTACGTGGAGTTGTGTCCCAAGTACAGACCACACTACCGTCCATTCGGATTCGGCTACGGAATTTACGTCTGGGTTTCCATCCTATATACCACAAGAGACAACATTTTTCCATTCATCCAATACCCACAACACGCATCCATAAACGACTCTCATGTGAATACAATTCAATAATAAAAGAAACGAATATAAACTAATGAAAAAGTGCCCTCAGGTCTAACCTTTTAAGTCGTCTCTCGGACTCGCGTTTCACAAAGATCGGAAGGGGTAAAGCTCCGCAACTCTTCTGGTTCACTGGTTCACTGCTCTCATTCGTTGTCTTACTGTTTTGGGTCGTCGTCCTCCGTCTTTTGCTGCTGTTTTGACTCCGATTTGCCGCCGCTACTACGTTTTGCTGCTGTATTTTAGTTACTATTTTTGGGATGTTTTGGCTACTGTTTTGGGTGTTATTTTCGGTGGTGTTATGGTGTGGTTCGGGGGCTGTTTGATGTGTGTGTTTAGGGCTGGTTGGGATGTGTTTTTCGGTGAGGTGAGAGGGGGCTGTTCGGGATGTTTTGGTCAAGGCGATGGGGGTTCTTTGGTTTGTGATCTTCTTGTTATTGAGAGTGAGGGAGAGTTGTGTCTATGAGCTAGCTAGCTTTGAGAAGGTTGGTGAATGGTTCTTTTTATAGGCAAAGGGTTAGGCTTGACAAGGAAAGGGGTTTGATTGGCTTGGATAAGGGAAGTCAAAGATTGAGGGGGGACAAATCTTGGCTAGATAGAGAAGGTTGAATATTAGTTTATGTTGATTAGGCATACAATATTTTATGTTTGGGAATAATATATTGGTTGATTGATTTTAACTTGGTATGATTATATTTGATTGGTTTAGATTAGGCATTTAGTTTGTTGGTTGATTTTAATTAGGCATGCAATTTCTTTAATTTGTGTAAGTATTTTATTTAATTTGGTATGTGATTTTTAGATTTGTTTTGATTTCACCATATGTTAAATATGTGTTTTAAGTGGGCTTGGGCGTGTGGGCCAAGGTTTGGGCGAATTGGGCTTAATGTGAGGCTAGCAGCAAAACCAGAATTACCGACACCGTTCGAACGCATCATCGAACGCAGCACGAACGCCCGCAATCTGTTTGACGTTCGAACGTATACACGAACGTAGCACCAACGAAAACAGTGAACCTTGTTTATTCTGAATTTCCCCTTCCGATGTCCGTTTCCCGTGACCTCCGTGACTTAAAAGGTAGTGTCTCCAAAATGAGACTCATCATAGGGACTTATGTGTAAAAATGCAGTGCCTACAGTCGCCCCCACTTTGATGGGACTTGTGTAATGTGCAACAGTGACAATCTTATCAAAGTTATGCAATGCATTTTCACTTACCTGGCTCGCCAGCTGCCACTTGACTTACCATGTGTTGAGTTGAGTACTGCAGCGGACCTCGATCCTGGGACGCGTCCCAATAATTGTAACTGACAACGGGGGCACCTCGACCCTGGGCACCTCGACCCAACACCGCTGACTATAGGGACCTCGCCCTAGAACTGATGATGTAGTGGGCACCTCGACCCTGGGCACCTCGACCCGGAACTACAATGGACAACGGGGGCACCTCGACCCTGGGCACCTCGGCCCAACACCGCTGACCATAGGGACCTCGCCCTAGAACTGATGATGTAGTGGGCACCTCGACCCTGGGCACCTCGACCCGGAACTACAATGGACAACGGAGGCACCTCGACCCTGGGCACCATGACCCAACACCGCTGACTATAGGGACCTCGCCCTAGAACTGATGTAGTGGGCCCTCGACCCTGGGCACCTCGACCCGGAACTACAATGGACAACGGGGGCACCTCGACCCTGGGCACCTTGGCCCAACACCGCTGACCATAGGGACCTCGCCCTAGAACTGATGATGTAGTGGGCACCTCGACCCTGGGCACCTCGACCCGGAACTACAATGGACAACGGGGGCACCTCGACCCAACACCGCCGACTATAGGGACCTCGCCCTAGAACTGATGATGTAGTGGGCACCTCGACCCTGGGCACCTCAACCCGGAACTACAATGGACAACGGGGGCACCTCGACCCTGGCACCTCGACCCAACACCGCTGACTATAGGGACCTCGCCCTCGAACTGATGATGTGTCTCCATACCTGGAGATGACATGATATGGGCCTCGCCCCTAAGCTGATATGGGCCTCGCCCCTTTGGACTCATCCCGAAAACTGAAATTGCTTTGGCGTTGCTTGGCTCATTCCTGCCGCTTTCTCCTTTCTTTGAACCTGCGAGCACAAAACAGAAACAAACACAAAGGTATGCAATGCATTTTCACTTACCTGGCTCGGCTGCCGCCTCGGGTTGAGTTGGATGGTGAGGTGCTGCGACCCCTGGTTCATTCCCGAACCGTGCTTCCATTCTTGGAGTGCCACTCTCGGCCTGTTCATTCCTGAACTGTACTTCCATTCCTGGAGTGCCATTCCCGGCTTGTTCATTCTTAAACTCTGCTCTATTCTTAGATTACCGTTCCCGGCTTGTTCATTCTCGAACTGTGTTGAGATGAGGCTTTATTCCTCCCGAGCTTTATTTCCGAACTGTTGAGATGAGGCTTTATTCCTCCGAGCTTTGTTCCCGAACTGTGTTGAGATGAGGCTTTATTCCTCCTGAGCTTTATTCCCGGACTGTTGAGATGAGGCTTTATTCCTCCCGAGTTTTATTCCCGAACTGAACTGACATGAGGCTTTCTTCCCCTTGAGCTTTGTTCTTTGATCTGAGCTGACCGTGTGGCTTTGTTCTTGAACTGTTACTGTAAGGTGGTTCATTCCCGAATCGTTACTGTGAGATGTCCATTCCTGAACTATTACTGTGAGATGTCCATTCCCGGACTGTTGCTTCTATCTTGGAGTGCCATTCCCGGCTCGTTCATTCCTGAATTGTGTTTCCATTCTTGGAGTGCCATTCTCGGCCTGTTCATTCCCGGACTATATCTCCATTCTCGGATTGCCATTCTCGGCATGCTCATTCTCGAGCTGTCCATTCCCGGACTATATCTCCATTCTCGGAGTGCCATTCTCGGCGTGCTCATTCTCGAGCTGTCCATTCCCGGACTATATCTGCATTCTCAGATTGCCATTCTCGGCGTGCTCATTCTCGAGCTGTCCATTCCCGGACTATATCTCCATTCTCGGAGTGCCATTCTCGGCGTGCTCATTCTCGAGCTGTCCATTCCCGGACTATATCTCCATTCTCGGATTGCCATTCTCGGCGTGCTCATTCTTGAATTGTTACTGTATGGTGGTCCATTCCCGAACCGTGCTTCCATTCTTGGATTGTATCTCCATTCTCGGAGTACCATTCTCGGCAGAACTGATCTGATATGATGCGGGCTTCGCCCCCAGAATGCCATACCCGGCAATGCTGATCTGATGTAATATGGGCCTTGCCCCCAGAATGCCATACCCAGCAAAGCTGATACTGAAGTGGGCCTCGGCCCCAGAATGCCATACCCGGCAAAGCTGATACTGAAGTGGGCCTCGGCCCTAACTGCTACTGATATGGGCCTCGCCCCGAGACTGATACTGCTGATATGGGCCTTACCCATGTGATTCATTCCTGAAGACTGCTGACATCGTACTGTTATTGCTTCTGTTTGGCTTGTCTTTGCCATTTTTCCTTTTCTTCTTCAAAACCTGTGAATACAAAACAGAACAAACACGAAAGGATGCAAAATGTGTTACGTGTATGCATGTATGAATGTTCTTATCCCGTTGGGTTAGGTCTTCTTCGATTCATTTCCGAACCGTGCTCCATTTTCGGAGTACCAATCCTGGACAAACTGATGCTGACAATGTGGGCCCCACCCCGGAGATTCCTTTCTGAAGCTGATACTGACATGGGTCTCGTCCCTTGGACTCATCCCCGAAATCATACTGATATGGGCCTCAACCCTGGGACTCATCCCCAAACTGATTGATAATGTGGGTCTCGACCCTGGGACGCATCCCCGACACTATTGATGATGTGGGTCACGACCTTAGGACTCGTCCCAAAACTGAAGCTGACGTGGGCCTCGCCCCCGAGCTGATACTGATGTGGGCCTCGGTCCTGGGACTCATCCCCAAACTGTAACTGATGTGGGCCTCGGCCCTGGGACTCATCCCTGAAACTGATGTGGGCCTCATCTCCGAGCTGATATTGGTGTGGGCCTCGGCCCTGAAACTCATCCCCAAACTGACTGATGTGGGCCTCGGCCATGGGACTCATCCCCAAACTAAAACTGATGTGGGCCTCGGCCCTGGGACTCATCCCCGAAACTGATAATGTGGGCCTTGCCCCCCAGACTGATACTGATATGGGCATCGCCCTTAACTGATACTGATATGGCCATCGCCCCTAACTGATACTGATATGGGCCTCGCCTCAGACTTAATCACTCTGCCTGTTGTATACTCTGCCGTGTCATCATCAAAAGCGGGGATATCATCCCTCAACACATTTGGAGGCTCCTAACGCCTCACATTCTCAGATTTTCCCCCAGCACGGGGTACAGCCATATTTGTCATGGCAGTAGTCAAGGCTTGCAACTGTTCAGTAATCTTGGCGAAACCATTTTCCAACTTATCTATCCTAGATACCTCAATATCTGATTCACTAATGTCTGTTACCGGTCTTTTGGTGAGTCTTCCTTCTTCCCTAACCCAACGGGAGTCTATGATGGCTTTTAGAACACAAGGGTTAGCATGATGTATGTATGCATGAGGTGCGTGAGATGCATGTAACATATATAACATACTAAATCAATTAAAATTTTCACACAAATCGGCCTGTTATCATTTTAGAAGCTTTCGGGCTAATTGTCATAGGAGTGAACTCATCCCAGTTTAAATGGCCCAACAAGTTCACGTCTCATGGCAAGGAGCCCAACTAAATCCAAATGGTAACATTCCGAACACAAGCACAAGGTGGCTCATCAACAGTTAGAAGCCTTCGGCCCAATCGTCATAAAATACATTCTTGTCCCAGTTTAAATGGCCCAACAAGCCCATATCTTATGACAAATAGTCCAAATGAATCCAAACGATGATGTTCCCAAACACAAGCACAGAAGAGAGATAATGCAAACATAACATAACAATTTTACATAATGGCCCATCAACATTTCAGAAGCTTTGGGCCTAACAGTCATATGGTACGGGCTTGCCCCAGTTTAAATGGCCCAACAAGCCCGTATTTATGACAATAGTCCAACTGCATCCAAATGAGGATGGTCCACAAGCACATACTCAAGGAAATAATTGTTACTTTAATCATACAAACCGGTCTATGGGTGGATTTGCAAGAGTATGGACAAAGGCTCTCACCGGCGAAGGATAGCCCACAACTAGGTCTCCCCACTCAAGGGTTCAGGCGACCAAGTGAGCGTATCCCTTTTTATACACTAAGGTACGTGCCGATGAGCTATGGTGTGTGACGGACTGTCAAATGGATTTCTCGTTGTAGATTCCCCAGAGGGAAGGTGGAGCGAGGCTCACTTAAATACCCAAGCCTCTTAGGCTCTTATCGCTTGGTGTCAGGAATAAACAACGAGTCCTCCAAATTAGTCCATCACAAAGGCTACGAGTAGATGGCCATGTAGGTATCCTCACAGCTTTTCCTTCTAGAAAGGTAGTGAGTGAAGGAGACACCAAACCATTACCTAGCCTCAAAGTGCCCTTGATTAAACCCTCACTTATCCACTATAGACATGGCCAATTAAAACATAAATCCACTCATTACAAGACAATATTTCGGGGCCAATTCTCTATCCCCAGTGGAGTCGCCAGACTGTGGGAACACACAGCTACCTGGGCGACGTCGTTTCTAGGCTCGCGGCACTAGTTGGGAAGTACTAAATAATATGGAGTCGCCACCCGGTGTGAACCGGGACAAAGATTTAAGGCCGCACTCACCCCTCGCAAGGGAAGACCTCAAACCGTTGGGTTCGGAATGGTCCCTTACTCATGTCACTTGTAATGAAAGGATTTATGTAATAATTTAACCAAGCTTAAGTAACATTTATTTCCAAAGATATCATGCTTCTAGATTCATATGCATACATCAACAAGTTCATCACAACATGCAACATCACATGGCAATCTCATGAACATATTTCAATCCTATGATATGGAAAACTAAGAACAACCTAATCATGCTTGAGTACTATCTCATGAACCTATTAACCAAATAACCTGCTAACAGCCTAATCATGCTTGAATACAATCCCAAGAACACATGGAATGGATAAATGCAGGAATACAAATAATACGGTTGGCTATATAACACAGGAAAGATCAACCAAGAGGCAATTATGCATGAATATGATAAGACAGACTCATTTCAGTGTGTGCGCGTTCGTGTAACGTTAGTAAATGCGTTCGAACGGTAAACAAAAGATTCGCGTTCGTGTAGCGTCCGAGAACGCGTTCGAACGGAACCAGACCTGATACATTATGAAACTAAGAAAGTGTGTGTGCGTTCGTGTAGCGTTCGTAAACGCGTTCGAACGGTAAACAGAAGGTTCGCGTTCATATGGCGTTTGATAACGCATTCGAACGGAAATGAAACAGAATGCTCTCGTTCGTGTGGCGTTTGTGAACGCGTTCGAACGGAAATGAAACAGAATGCTCACATTCGTATGGCGTTCGTGAACGCGTTCGAACAGAAATAAGACCTGATGCATGACAAGGCAAAATACATGCGCGTTCGAGTTGCGTTCGTAAACGCGTTCGAACGGGAACAGATCTGATGCATGAAATGGGACGCAATACATAAACGACAAAATAAAGGGCGCGGCGAAGTACTGCCGTAAAGGTGGCCTTTTGGGGCTCTTGATCTCTCAAAGAGAGGACCTTTAGACCAACGTACTAAGCCCATACGCTCGACTGAATCATGCATACATAGAATGAAAAGCAATAATACTAAACATAGTGTGCCCGATTGAACGTATCTTGTATCCAACCGAACACACATCAACAGGCGCGGCAAAGCCTCGTGGTAAAGGGCTTTAGCCCCTCCCCATAGGGGATCTCATATTGCACTTACTAAGCCCATGCACTCGGTTGAATCATGCATACGAAAATAAAGACAATCATATCAAACTAAGTATGTCCGATTGAACGTATTTCGCATTCAACCGAACACACATCAATCGGTGCGGCAGAGCATCGTGGTGAAGGATTTTAACCCTCCAATTAGGGAACCTTTCATCGCACTTACTAAGCCCATGCACTCGATCGTATCATACGGGAATAAACAACATGCAGAATTTAAATGACAAGAATTAAATAAACCAAAGCAACACAAAACAAGAGAAGGTGCCATTTACTCAAGTGGTACGTGGAGTTGTGTCCCAAGTACAGACCGCACTACCGTCCATTCGGATTCGGCTACGGAATTTACGTCTGGGTTTCCATCCTATATACCACAAGAGACAACACTCTTCCATTCATCCAATACCCACAACACGCATCCATAAACGACTCTCATGTGAATACAATTCAATAATAAAAGAAACGAATATAAACAAATGAAAAAGTGCCCTCAGGTCTAACCTTTTAAGTCGTCTCTCGGACTCGCGTTTCACAAAGATCGGAAGGGGTAAGGCTCCGCAACTCTTCCGGTTCACTGGTTCACTGCTCTCATTCGTTGTCTTACTATTTTGGGTCGTCGTCCTCCGTCTTTTGCTGCTGTTTTGACTCCGATTTGCCGCCGCTACTACTGTTTTGCTGCTGTATTTTAGTTACTATTTTTGGGTTGTTTTGGCTACTGTTTTGGGTGTTATTTTCGGTGGTGTTATGGTGTGGTTCGGGGGCTGTTTGATGTGTGTGTTTAGGGCTGGTTGGGATGTGTTTTTCGGTGAGGTGAGGGGGGGCTGTTCGGGATGTGTTTTGGTCAAGGCGATGGGGGTTCTTTGGTTTGTGATCTTCTTGTTATTGAGAGTGAGGGAGAGTTGTGTCTATGAGCTAGCTAGCTTTGAGAAGGTTGGTGAATGGTTCTTTTTATAGGCAAAGGGTTAGGCTTGACAAGGAAAGGGGTTTGATTGACTTGGATAAGGGAAGTCAAAGATTGAGGGGGGACAAATCTTGGCTAGATAGGGAAGGTTGAATATTTAGTTTATGTTGATTAGGCATACAATATTTTATGTTTGGGAATAATATATTGGTTGATTGATTTTAACTTGGTATGATTATATTTGATTGGTTTAGATTAGGCATTTAGTTTGTTGGTTGATTTTAATTAGGCATGCAATTTCTTTAATTTGTGTAAGTATTTTATTTAATTTGGTATGTGATTTTTAGATTTGTTTTGATTTCACCATATGTTAAATATGTGTTTTAAGTGGGCTTGGGCGTGTGGGCCAAGGTTTGGGCGAATTGGGCTTAATGTGAGGCTAGCAGCAAAACCAGAATTACCGACACCGTTCGAACGCATCATCGAACGCAGCACGAACGCCCGCAATCTGTTTGACGTTCGAACGTATACACGAACGTAGCACCAACGAAAATAGTGAACCTTGTTTATTCTGAATTTCCCCTTCCGATGTCCGTTTCCCGTGACCTCCGTGACTTAAAAGGTAGTGTCTCCAAAATGAGACTCATCATAGGGACTTATGTGTAAAAATGCAGTGCCTACAGTAAACTTAAAATGAACTAGACATAGGGATTTTAAGTTTGAGACCTTAGACTCAATAGCCCACGATCTTCCTTGAGGATAGATAACCTTTAATAGATTTCCTTACAGGATAGATATATACCTGTGGGGTGGGGGTAGCCATAATTGGAACTTAAACTTAATGAATCCAGATAATTTGGTTGACATAGACATATGGTTCAATTGGGTTAAACTGGGTATTTGTGTCTGACCATCGACAGAGGCTTTTACATAATTTAGTGTTTCAGGTTAATAAATCAATATATTACCCAACTATAGGATAACCATTTCATCTTTAAATAATATTGAAAAGATTCACAACCCTAGATAGTTTTTAATATTGAATTTTCTTAAAACTTACTTTCGAACAATCTTATTTACTTGTCTTTAAATTTAGAATCGTCGCCATTTCAAATCAATCAAACAACCTGTTAGATACTAATAATCATTTGACCTCATAAAATTAATAGCTTAGGTATTAAGTCCTCGTGGGATCGATACTTTTTATACTACTTGAACGATACGTGCGCTTGCGTTATACGTGTGTGTTTACGCCCCGATCAAGTTTTTGACGTCGTTGTCGGGGACTTATTTATCTTTCACTATTAGTTTTAAGGTTAGATACCTTTACTTATATCTAATTTTCTTTTTACTTATTGTTTTTATTTTCTTATGTTTCAGGTTCTCAGAAACTTCATGAGACGAACCAGAAGCTTTGAACTTCGACCGCTTGACCCGGAAATTGAAAGAACCATCAGACAGTTGAGAAGGGAATGGCGAGAAGGCCAAGAAGCTTTAGTCAACATGGAACCTGAACCTTTGAACGTTGCACCACCAATTCCCATTCGAGATAGAACCATTCCGGTGGTTGACAGACTCATTTCTTGTATTGTACTTCCTCCCTTACCAGCAAATGCGGGTGACAACAAAACATGCATTCAGATGATTCAGCAGTCAGTTCAGTTTGGAGGAAATGCAATTGAAGACCCTAATAACCACATCAGCAACTTCCTGGAAGTTTGCGGCAATTACAACCGAGAAGCTGAAGAAGCAATGAGACTGCGTGTTTTCCCATACTCCTTGAAGGACAGAGCTAAAGCTTGGCTACATTCACTACCAGCAGGTTCCATCACAACTTGGAACGTTTTAGCCACCAAATTTCTTGCAAAGTACTTTCCACCAGCCAGAACTGGAAAACTGAGAAATGACATGCCATCCTTTGTACAACAAGACTCGAAAACTCTCTACGAAGCTTGGGAAAGGTACAAAGATTTGCTCCGGAAATGTCCTCACCATGAGATTCCAAAATGGCTTCAAGTCTAAACTTTCTATAATGGACTTTCTGGAATAATGAGAACCACAATCGATGCTGCTGCTGGAGGAGCCCTGATGGCAAAAGGAAAACATTAAGCCTGGGAACTAATCGAAGAAATGGCCAACAACAATTCTTTGTGGCCAACAGAAAGGAGCATGATCCAAAGAAACGCAGGAATTTATGAAAGTGGAGTCAATACAGCAGTCAATACCAAACTGGATCAGATATTCAAATTCATGGAGACTTTTACCACTGGATCCACAAGTTCACCATATGGACGAGCACCGGAACCAAACCAACTTGAAGAGACGTGAATTATGTCAATAATTTCAACAGACAGGGGAACAATCCATATTCCAACACCTACAACCCAGGGTGGAGGAATCATCCTAACTTTTCATGGAGTAACAATTAGGGGCAAAAGAACAATCCACCACCTGGATTCCAACAGAACTATCCACCACCTGGATTTCAGCAACAAAATAAAGGCCAGGAGCAGACAAATGAACCAGGAATAGCAGAAGTGCTGGCTCAGTTAAAAAAGTACGATACTATGATTCAGAGCCAATTAGCTTCTATTAAAGCACTGGAGAATCAAATCGGCCTACTGGCCAATGCTCAGAGTTACAGACCACCAGGAAATCTTCCCAGCAACACAGAACCAAATCCAAGGAACCGAGGAAAGGAGAAAATTCAAGCCATTACTTTGAAAAGCGGTACTGAGATCAACAAAGATGTAGGGATCAAGGCAATAATTGAGGAAATTCCAAAAGATGCAGTTCCACAGATGGAGGAAAAAGAAGCAAAGGAAAAAGAAAAAGATCAGATCATTCCACCTCCACCTTTTCCTCAGCGACTTCAGAAAAACAAACTGGACAAGCAGTTTGCTCGTTTCTTGGAGGTATTCAAAAAGCTGCATATCAACATTCCATTTGCAGAAGCCTTGGAAGAAATGCCCAGTTATGTCAAATTCATGAAAGATATTCTTTCACGAAAATGGAGATTGGGAGACTACGAAACAGTAGCATTAAGGGAAGAACGCAGCGCCATTATTCAGAGGAAACTTCCCCTGAAATTGAAAGACCCTGGCAGTTTCACAGTTCCATGCACCATTGGAGAACATTACATCGGTAAGGCTTTATGTGATTTAGGAGCCAGTGTTAACTTGATGCCTTTTTCTATTTACAGGAAACTGCAGATTGGAGAAGCAATGCCTACCTCAGTTTCATTGCAACTTGCGGACCGAACACTTGTATTTCCAATAGGTTTTGTTGAAGATGTGCTGGTGAAAGTAGACAAACTAATTCTCCCAGCAGATTTCATCATCCTTGACATGGAAGAAGACAAAGAAATACATATCATTCTTGGTAGACCATTCCTGGCTACAGGTAAAACTGTGATTGATGTGCAAAAAGGAGAACTAACCATGAAAGTGCAGGACCAAGAAGTGACCTTTAATGTTTTCAAAGCCATAAAATTCCTGAGTGATGAAAAGGAAGAAGAATGCTTCAGAGTTGATGTTGTTGAAAGTATCGTTCAAAATACTGAGCCAAATTCCACAAATACACTTGAAGCATGCATCACCAACATGACTAACAGTGAGCTAGATGCTGAAATCCTGGAATATATCAACTACCTTGACAAACCATTCCGATTCAAAGCGACACCACCAGTTGAAAGCTTGTAACTGCCCAAGAAAGATCGAATCAAGCCTTCGATTGAAGAACCACCACAGCTGGAGCTGAAGTTACTTCCGAGCCATCTCAGGTATGCATTTCTTGGAAACACTTCTGAATTACCTGTTATTATTTCTTCTTCACTAACATTGGAACAGGAAGAAAAGCTACTGAGAGTATTACGAGAACACAAAAGAGCCATTGGCTGGACTATAGCAGACATTCGAGGCATTAGTCCATCATTTTGCATGCACAAGATTCTGATGAACGATGAGTACAACCCACAGTGGAGCATCAACGGAGACTTAATCCAATAATGAAGGAAGTCGTGAAGAAAGAAATAATCAAATGGTTGGATGCTGGCATCATTTACCCAATTTCATATAGTAGTTGGGTGGGTCCTATACAGTGTGTACCAAAGAAAAGAGGAACTACTGTGGTTACCAATGAAAAGAATGAGCTAATTCCAACAAGAACGGTGACTGGATGGAGAGTATGCATGGATTACCGAAAGCTGAACAAAGCCACGAGAAAAGACCATTTTCTGCTACCATTCATTGACCAGATGTTAGACAGATTGGCGGGACATGAATTCTATTGCTTTCTTGATGGATATTCAGGATACAATCAGATTGCCATCGCCCTAGAAGATCAGGAGAAAACCACATTTACATGTCCCTATGGTATTTTTGCTTTCCGCATGATGCCATTTGGATTATGTAATGCCCCCGCCACTTTTCAGCGTTGCATGATGGCCATATTCTCAGACATGATGGAGCAGAGTATGGAGGTTTTCATGGATGACTTTTCTGTATTTGGAGATTATTTTGATCATTGTTTGCAAAATTTGGAACAGGTGTTACAAAGGTGCGAAGATACGAACTTGGTGCTCAATTGGGAGAAATGTCATTTCATGGTACATGAGGGCATTGTTCTTGGACACCGGATCTCACAAAATGGGATTGAGGTAGACAAAGCAAAGATAGAGACAATTGAAAAACTACCTCCACCAACATCTGTCAAAGGGATTCGGAGCTTTCTCGGACATGCAGGTTTTTACAGGAGATTTGTCAAAGATTTTTCCAAGGTTGCAAAACCTCTTTGCAATCTTCTGGAAAAGGATGTGCCTTTCAACTTCACCAAAGAATGCCAGGAAGCTTTCGAGATCTTAAAACAGAAGCTGATTTCTGCCCCCATCATTGTAGCACCAGATTGGACCCTTCCATTCGAAGTGATGTGCGATGCTAGTGATTTTGCTGTAGGTGCAGTTTTGGGACAACGCAAAGCAAAGATTTTCCACACCATTTACTACTCCAGCAGAACTCTGAATGAAGCTCAACTCAACTACACAACCATTGAAAAGGAGTTGCTCGCAGTTATGTACGCTTTTGACAAATTCTGCTCCTATCTGCTGGGTCCCAAAGTGGTGGTCTACACAGATCATTCAGCAATCAAATATCTGATCATAAAGAAAGATGCCAAACCCAGATTAATCCGTTGGATACTTCTTCTGCAAGAATTCGACGTGGAGATCAGAGACAGAAAAGGAACAGAGAATCAGGTGGCAGATCATCTATCGAGGCTCGAGAATGGAGAAACAGCTGACAAAGATCTGTCAATCAAAGAAACTTTTCCAGATGAACAGCTGTTTGCCATAAAACAACAGGAAGTCCTTTGGTATGCTGACTATGTCAACTACATTGTGTCAGGGAAATAGCCGTTGGAATGGATAACTCAGCAACGAAAAAAGTTCGTCAAAGAAGTCAAGCACTATGTCTGGGATGAACCGTACCTGTTCAAACGTTGTGCTGATCAATTATTGAGACGTTGTGTTCCACAGGAGGAAATCAACAGTGTTTTGCAGCACTGTCATTCATCACCATATGGCGGACACTTCAGCGGAAATAAAACTGCAGCAAAAGTTCTTCAATCAGGTTTGTTCTGGCCCACTCTTTTTAAAGATGCTTATCTTTTTGCTTTTCAATGTGACAGGTGCCAGAGAACAAGGAATATTTCGAGGAGAAATGAAGGACCATTGCAAAACATTCTAGAAGTGGAAATATTCGATGTGTGGGGTATTGATTTCATGGGACCCTTTGTTCCATCATTCGGAAACATGTACATCCTGGTTGTTGTAGACTACGTCTCCAAATGGGTCGAAGCAATTGCACTGCCATCCAATGATTCAAAAGTGGTGATCAAATTCCTTAAAAAGAACATTTTCACTCGATTCGGAACACCTCGTGCAATCATCAACGATGGTGGCTCACATTTCTGCAACAAATACTTCGATGCACTCCTATCCAAATACGGAGTTACTCACAAAGTTGCCACTGCTTACCATCCACAGTCAAATGGACAGGTTGAGGTTTCAAACAGGGAGATCAAGAGAATCCTAGAAAGAACCGTTGGATCAACAAGGAGGGACTGGTCAACAAAACTAGATGATGCATTATGGGCCTACCGAACAGCTTACAAGACACCCATTGGTATGTCCCCATATCGATTGGTGTTTGGGAAAGCATGCCATCTACCAGTTGAGCTTGAACACAAGGCGTACTGGGCACTGAAGAAGTTGAATCTTGATTCACAAGCTGCAGGAGAGAAAAGACTTCACCAACTCAATGAATTGGAGGAATTTCGCCTACAGGCTTATGAGAATGCCAAATTGTACAAAGAAAAGACAAAGAAATGGCATGACCGAAAAATAGTCACAGAAAGTTGGAACCAAGGCAGCAGGTGTTGTTGTACAACTCGAGGTTGAAACTTTTTCCTGGAAAGTTGAAATCTATGTGGTCGGGACCATTTGTGATCACTCAGGTTTTACCTTATGGAGCTGTTGAGTTACTGGATCCCAATACCAACAACACATTCAAGGTTAACAGTCAGCGTGTCAAACACTACTGGGGAGAATCATTTGAGCGACAAAAAGAAAGTGTCACACTTTCAGATCCAGCTTAACGTTCGAGAAGTCAAGTCTAGCTGACGACTTTAAACTTAGCGCTCACAGGGAGGCAACCCATGCAATTTGTATATATTGTGATTTGGTGTGATTTAATTTGGTGTGCTTAATTTTTGCAGGTTTAGTCATTTCAAGATGGAAGAAGCTCTCGCAAATCTTCACAAGCAATTTCCTTCTCTCCCTCAAAAATCTCTGATGAAAGTCTACAAAGCTCGCTTGGAACGAATGAGGTTACTGACGATCCATGGTGTTCCCAATGACATTCGTTGGGTAATTGAAGCACGAGTCCGATTGGCAGGTGAGTCTTCTGACTCTTTTATTTCACATCTGCATGGTTTTGGAAGAAGCACCTATGCAAAGAAACGAAGAGCTAAGCAAATGGGTGTTTGTTACAAATGTGCACGCTGGAATTGCAATACTCGTTGTCATTCTTTAGGAATGGTGTCTGATAATCGTGAAGACAAAATTAAATTCATTAGGGATGGCTTGAGTAAGGAGTCTTTAGATGATATATCTTCAACTCTTGAGACGCATCCCAGTGGATATGTTCATATAGCCATTCGCAAATTACATACACAATTTCAAAAAGAAAGACAACTGTTAAGTCTCGGGAATCTGACTCAAAAAGACCATGTTTGCCAATTTATAAGAAAATTGGATGGGAAGCTTGTCCCTGACGCATAGACGTCAATCAAGCTGTATTTTGTAATTTGTGAATATTATATCTCTTTGTCTTTTCTTAATAATTGTGATTTGTTTTGTTGTTTTCTTTTATTTCCTCCGACAGGATCCAGATCTTGTTGACTATCACGATCTATTTTACTATTTTGCTACTAATCGTCCTTTGGAAGATACTTGTGCTATTTTTACTCACCCTTTTCAGGTACTATAAATTCAGCTCATCATTGCACTTTTGAAGACATCTAGAGTAAAAAATGGAAGCCACTTCAAGAAGACGAGTTGAAAACATCTGTGTGTTTTGCGGTAGTAGTGTTGGTACTAAACCACAATACATAGAAGCAGCACATGAATTGGGTCGAGTCTTAGCTGCGAGGAATATGCACTTAATATATGGCGGAGGAAATCTTGGACTTATGGGGATCGTTTCAAAGGCTACACAGGAAGGAGGCAGTCACGTTTTGGGAATCATTCCAAAACCCTTGGCAGAGGCAAATCTTATTGAACCATCAAACGGAGAGGAACTGATCGTGCCAGGTATGTCTGAACGTTTGGTAGAAATGATTAATCGTGCTGATGCTTTTATTGCTTTGCCAGGTGGCTTGGGTACATTGGAGGAAATATTTATAGTATTATCTTGGGCGAACCTGAACATACACCAGAAACCAATTGGATTGCTCGACGTTGATGGATTTTATGATTTTCTTTGTGTGTTTTTTGATGATGCTCGGAGAAATGGGTTCATGTCAAAACCTTTGAAAGAACTCCTCTTCACTGCCAGAACTGCTCCAGATCTAATAGACCAACTCATAGCCTATGAACCACAAGATGACCCTATCCTTTCAAAGATAAATTGGGCCGAGGATAATCGTGGTAAGAGGCGTCGAATTAATCTGGATATTAACCTTTAATTTCGTGTAGAATTTCAGCTAACCAGGTACGGCCTTCTTAACTCTCATTTTACTGTTTAAGATATTGGGGACAATGTCTCATTTAGGTTTGGGGGAGGGAATTAGTTGATCAGTACCTTGTTTTTAGTTGTGTGTTATTTTTATTTTTATTTTTAGTCCTAAATTTTTCGAAAAATACAAAAAAATTGAAAAATTTTCAAAAATTACAAAAATATTTTGCATTTTTTGTGTTTTTATTTTGACTAAAAAGGTGAAATTGGTAAGAG
>SKCR01050546.1:0-38903 GCA_019454045.1 Zanthoxylum bungeanum
AAAATAGTAATTTTTTTAGTATTATTCCAGTTGTTTATTACTTTTATTGTCTTAAAACTTTATATATATGACAAGTTTCGGGATATAAAATAGCTAATATTTATATCTCAAAATAAATAATACATAAATTTTCTTTTTTGTCGACCGACCTGACCCGATTGGATTTCACAAAATTCAAAAAAAAAACCTGACCCGACCCGTGATCACCCATATCCCGGAATATATGATGTCACATTTATCACCATGTGATATTAATGGACTTTAATGACTATATATTTATCTTAACATGCAAGCATAGTTTAACATACATAACAACATATGTAATTATTACACCTAATGTCATATTATAGTATGTGTCATGCCAAATGTACATCATGCATCTGGAGGACGGTGCAGTTTTGGACAAGTTTAAAGTGTAAGAGTTTGTATATCAAATAGTGATGTAATCCCACATTTGAAATGTAAAGAGAGAATAGAAAGTTTATAAGTGAACTTTGCACACTTATATTAAATTGGAATTAGAAGGCTTGGGCTTGGGCTTGGGCTTGGGCTTGGGCTTTGATGTATGGCTTGGATATATGGTGGCATGACAATTAATATATTTAATATATATTAATTAGTCAAAAGATGGGCCTTGGGGCTCTTGGGCTCTTGTGATTAATTAGCCTCCCTGAAAAACGTTTTTGGTTTTTGTTTATTTTGGATTTAAATTTTAGTTTAAATCAAAAGAACACAACCATTCAGTTCAACTGAAAAGACATCAACACTGCATCAACACTAACTGTTTCTAACTGTCTATATAAATAGAACAGTATGTATTCGAAGAGATAACTTTCAATGAAAAACGTTAATATTACTTCTGATCTTTGGAAAAACGAAATACAAAAAGATATCAAGTAGATTCGCCAGGGGTCGATTTTCAGTGCAGAATTTCGACTTCCAGATTGTTGAATCCTAGTGGCAGACGTCCGTCGAACTACAAGCACAAAAGTAGGGGCGAAATTCTGCTATAGGACATAGCATTACGCTAGCCTCAATCTATAAAAGTCGGATTGCTGTTTTGTTGTTTGATCACTTGTATTGTAAGTTTCCTGTTGATTTGATATTGATTATTTGTCTATAATATCACTGTTTTTGGTTTGTATTTTATTTGAAAGGTTCTGTTTCAATAAAATATTTTAAATTCGTTGGTTGTTCTTCAACATAAAGTGTTAATAAAAAGTCAACATCTACATGCATATGACTCTATATAAGTCAAAAAGCTCGTGGATAATGGGGTTAGAAGAATTCATTACTCACTAATACAATTAAAGCATTGCATATTGCACTATTTGATTAACAACTTAATTACGAACATAAAGTAAGAGGAGGGACATCTTAACATAACAACACACTCGTGCATGCCCAATGTAGGAAGCTTTGAGAACAAAACCAAGAGTTCAATTGGAATTCTAAGACTATGCCTATCGAATTGAAGGTAACAAACACTCATTCTTTATTCCTATTTTACTGCTTACATCAAATTGGACAAATTGGATTGAAACATACAAAGCTTAGATTTCGAATTTGGGCCAAACTCATGTCCCTTTATTCAATAATTTTAGGTATTTAAATCATGAAATTGCAGTTCATATCATATTTGACCTCAATATAAAATACGATATTCTAAATTTTAAAAGACTATAATTTAGGTTACATATGTCTATTTCTAGTCTATAATATATCAATTCGAAGTTATTGAAAAGATGCATATAGTACTAATTCGCTATATTGATTTGGTCCGGTTGATCATTCCCAAATTACTCTAAAGGAATTCGAATCAAGGTTTGAGGTTTTCTTTCATATTTTCAGGATTCTTAGCGGATTTTTATTTTTGTATTTAGATTTTACTCATTTCATTATGATTAAGATATTATAACTATGTCATAATAATTTGGAATATTCCTTTGATAATTTTGTGTGTTTAAGATTTTAGTAAAAAAATGTCGAAATCGTAATTTATTTTTCATCTTTCATTCAATAAAAATGATAGATCCACAAAATTTAGTATACAAATAGTACAAAATTAATAAAAGAATAGAAATAAAATTATTTATCAGTAATTATTTATTTAGTTTTTTTTTATCTTATAATGATTTTTGCGCTAATTTTTATACTATTTTTGTGGATAAATCATTATTCTTTCATTCAATAAAACTTTTTATTCAAAACTTTTGTTGATTTTACGTTTTCCACTTCTGACAAACTCACTTCATTCCCCTATAGATAATTGCTTTCAAGACCAAAAATGTGAAGGTAGAAAAAAACCAGCAAATGATTTAAACTAATTTGATGAAAATACATATAGAAATTTAAACATTGCAAATTTAGGAATACAGTTTGTTTACACCCAGAATATTTAAGCTCAGCTCATTACAAAATTTAGCCCCATTAATAATAAAATTCCGATAATCAAAGTATTCTTTTTGCTATTTATCGCAATATATCAAAATTTATTTATTTTCCAACATTTTAATTTTAATATAATTATTTATCCATTTCGGACTTTAAATGACCAAATTAACAATCATTTGTTTCAGAGATAGGTGCATCATTAATTTCAATTTTTGAAGATTTGCTCCTCTAATATGCCCGCGCACTCCACTAGCGAACGATACTTTACAGAGCCAACAATATGTAAAAAAAAAAATTAATTGCCGACTACTCATTAATCTAATGGTGGACATCTCCTCACCTCATTATTGAGGTTTGAACCTTAGACATTAATAACAAGGGGATGAGGTAATCACCACCGAACTAAAGAGTAGTAAGTTGTTTCAAAATTAAATTATAATAATAATAATAATAAGTATAAAAATCACTGGTTCTTTAATTTTTTTAATTTTTTAATATTTTTTTTAGCAATAAAGAAATCCGAATTTGATTCCATCCCATATAAACATCAATTCAATTATCATTATGGTAGATAGTTAAATAAGTCATCGAAAAGTTAACATTTAATAGAAAAATAAAACCAGTCAAACATCAATTCAAATTTAGGTTTTGAAGTGTACAGAGATTATGTCTCCAAAGGACGTGACTCAGTGGTATAGAGTTCACGATCTTACATTGAGGTCTTGGATTCAAATTCAGAAAATGTATTTCTTGTAAGAGTCTGTGACAGTTGGTCGTTTTTCCTGCTCTGTTTAAGTCTGAAAAAAATGATTTATAGATTATGATGATCATTTGATTCCCTTTAATAATGTCTTGGATCAGTAGCATTATTAAGCCATAATTTTTTTTTAAGAAGACAATAAAAGCTCCCTCTCACCATCATTTGGTGGTGACACTTTTAAACATTCCAGTAGCTTCTGGGTTGCTTGTTTTTTAACATAATGGATATATATGAGTCTCGAAAGAACGTTACAGATTTAAGATCTGACTTTCAGGTATTGGGTTCGAATTCAGATGGTGCGTTTCTTGTAAGAGTCTGGGATAGCCAGAGGTTTTACCCGCTCCGCTTAAGCCTGGATCGGATGGTTTGGCGACAGAATTTCCAACGTTTCCAAAATAATAATAATAATAATAATAATAATAATAATAATAATAATAATAATAATGGATATATATCACACTTGGGATGATCATATGGGACTCACTTATATATTTGTTATATTACATGATTAGTATTACATTGATGCAAACACAGGCAATAATGAAAGTGGAATGAATTACTTCTTTGGACGTTAAAGACACAGAGAAGATTGCCATTTGTTTCAATAAGGTTTAAAGCATGTAATACGTAATGATGAGAGAAATAATACCCTCAATTCGAAATATGAAGAAATACAAGTATAAAACCTCTATTTCAAGTGCTTCCATTAGGTGTTGATGGACTTTATATTTATTAATTATCAATTATAATTGGTAGTTCCTCAATAAAAATTTATATATAATTGAATCTTAACTATTTATTATTATTAATGTACACATAATAAAAAAATTATGAAAGATTTAACACAATTCAGATCAGCACAACGTTCAAATTTTTACTTATCTTTTATTGTGTGTTGTTTATGTTAATTTTTGTGTACATATCATTATGAGCACCCACACACACTCCTACTTATTTTCAAAATAAAATTTATATTTATCATAATAGATAACCATGCAAATAAGTGTATTACTTTATTGTTGTAAATTCTTCAAATCTTCTAATATAATGTTTGGATGTATGAGGGACATGTACTTTGGATGGTACCTCATAAGGACATATCCTCCATTTGTGTGTAAAATGGTCTTGGAGCATAGGAGGGGTACAACCCTTTGGAGGGTTGCACCCCAACCCTAAGGGTGCCTCAACTTGAGGCACCCTTCCATGCTTATAAAAAGAAGTTTTCTTGTTCATTTTTACACACAAGAAAGAAATCCGAATTAAAACAAAAGCATAGAGTAACATATTATTTTCTTGAGTCTGAGAGAGTGCACCATATTCCTAGTTCGAGATCTTGTTAAGGTGTGCCCTTGAACAAGAGGAATCCGGGTTATCCTGTGAGAACATTAGCCACAAAATCCGTAGAGCACCGAGACGGGGCTGATAAGTTCTTAAGGACAGAGAATCTTCTCGATCCGGACCACTGCATTTGTCGTTTTCCAGGTTTTCCTTCATTTTAATAGTTTTTTCGAGTTCTTGATATTCTAGGGTTTGCATGCTAGATCTACTTTGGATTATGTGGTTTAATTATTAAAAGCATGTTGTATTGATGTTTAATGACACTAATTCGACTACAATCTTATTAACTTATCTATTGGTGTTGTTAGATAGTAATTCACATGCTTAGATAAGAAAATTTTCTGGAAAACTATTGTCTATGCATGAAAAATACGTAGGGCGTTCGAACGACTGACGAACGCGAAGGCAAAAAATATGAAATTTTGTAAGAACGTTCGAACGCGTATTCAAACGCAAGTCGAACGCAAGCCTACTGCCTAAGAAAGTTCGAACGCGTATTCAAACGCAAATCGAACGCAGACCTTCTGATTGAGTTCGTTCGTACACGTCCTAAACATAACTCGAACGCAAACTCTATGGAATTATTCCGTTCGAACGCGTTCTCGAACGTTATACGAACGTGAACTCTCTGGAATTATTCCGTTCAAACACGTTCTCGAACGCTATACGAACGTGAACTCTCTGGAACACTTCGTTCGAACGTGTTCTTGAACGCAATACGAACGTACACACACTGGACAGTCTCGTTCGAACGTAGATACGAACGCGACACTAACGAATCTTTCCTGGAATTATTAATAAACAGCAAAGACTTAGATTAATCTAATATTAACTTAGTAATTCATATACTAAATCACATTAATCTTGGTAGTATAGTTTTAGGTTATTAGTAGGGTGTTCAATTATCACAAGCATACACTTAGTGATAAAGTTGAAACTTAATTGCGTGTTGCATAATTAGTTGAGAATTTAAAGTGTGATCATACACAAGTAATTTCATCCAATCTTGATTGACACATACACATCTATCTACACATATCGAATATTATATTGTAAATCAAAAGTGTAATACTGAGTTTGAATTGCTAATAGATCCTATTGAAAAAATGTTTAAATGATATTATGTCAAAAAGACGATAAGAGCCTAAGTGGTCAAGGATTTAAGTGCTTACTCTGGACCCCCCTCGTCCTCTGGGAATATTCATTTATTTACTTTTCTTAAGAATCTTTAGTTGAAATTCAAGTACTTGTGTTTATTGGAATCACCGTCCAATAGTGTATCACTTTGAACAAGATCATTTGTTGATCGTTGTGCAATTTGTCTTTTGTAGACTAATTGACCCCTGTTGGTTTTTCCAGTTACAATGGCTAGCGGAAACATCACAGTACCGGTCTCCCATGGAGAAAAGCCGGAGAAGTTTGGTGGGGCAAACTTTAAACAGTGGCAAAGTAAAATGATGTTCTACCTGATAACTTTGCAGTTGGCTAAATACCTCAAAGATCCTCCGGATCCCGTGGAGGGTGAATCAGAAATAGCCAAGCAACTGCGGGAAGAGACATGGTCGTCTGGCGACTTTTTATGCAAGAACTACCTTCTCGGTGGACTTGACAATACCATTTACAATGTGTACCAAGGTATGGTTTCTGCGAAGGTTCTCTGGGAATCTCTCGACAAGAAATATAAAACCGAGCATGTCAGACAAAAGAAATTTATCGTTGGTAGGTTCTTGGACTACAATATGGTAGATTCAAGAACATTTATGTCTCAGTTGGGTGAATTACAGTTGATCATTCATGAAATACTGGATGAAGGTATGAAACTCTGTGAGACGTTTCAGGTTGCCACCATATTGAAAAGTTTCCTCCATCATGGAAGGATTTCAGGAGCTATCTGAAACACAAGAAGAAGCAAATGAGCCTTGAAGACCTTAGTGTTCGATTGAGAATCGAGGAGGACAACATGATGTCCGAGAAGGCCAGCTACAAGACTATGAAGTCTAAGGCCAACATCGTTGAGAGTGTAAAGGGTAGCAAGAAGAGAAAGAACAGTGAAGCTAACTCTTCCTAAGCTTACAAGAAGTTCAAGGGAAAGTGCTACAATTGTGGAAATGGTGGTCATATTTCAAATGACTGCAGAAACAAGAAGTCTCAGGACAAGGGTAAAAAAGAAAAATGAGGCACATCTCACTGAAGGTGAGCAGCTGACTAATGAGATCTCAGAGATGGACCTATCAGTAGTGGTAACTGAAGCCAACATAGTTGGGAATCCGAGAGAATGATGGGTAGCCATTGGGGCTACTTGTCAAATCTGTGCAGATAACATGATGTTTTCCTTGTATCAGAAGGTCGATGGCGGCGATCATCTGACAATGGGAAACTCGTCTACCTCTCAGGTGGTTGGACAAGGCACAATGGTTCTGAAGATGACATCCGGAAAGGAGCTTACATTGAAGAATGTACTGCATGTTCCAGATATTCGGAAGAATTTGGTCTCGGGCTCTCTCCTTAGTAAGGCTGGTTTTAAGCTTGTATTTGTTTCTGATAAATTTGTAATGACTAAGAATGATATGTATGTAGGAAAAGGATACCTCACTGAGGGCATTTTCAAGCTAAATGTAATGATTGTCAATCGTGCTATTAATAAAGCTAAAACTTCTACTTATATTATTGAGTCACAAAATGTATGGCATGTGAGGTTAGGACATGTTAATTATGATACAATGCGTAAATTAATTAACATGGACCTTATACCTAAATTTTCAATTGATAGCCAACATAAGTGTGAGGCATGTGTTGAAGCAAAAATGCATAAAACATCATTTCATTCTATAGAACGCAGTTCTAAACTCTTAGAACTTGTACACACTGACGTGTGTGATATGGATATTATGCAAACAAGAGGCGGTAAAAAGTACTTTGTCATTTTTATCGATGATAGCACAAGATTCTGTTATGTGTATTTGCTGAAGAGCAAAGCTGAAGCTATTGAGAGCTTTAGACACTATAAGAACGAAGTTGAAAATCAACTTGGCAAGAAAATCAAAAGAATCAGGAGTGATAAATGTGGTGAATATGTTTCACCATTCGGTGAATATTGTTCTGTGCACGGAATTATTCACGAAACCACTGCTCCTTATTCTCCTCAACAAAACGAGATTGCTGAGCGCAAAAATCAAACGTTGAAGGAAATGATGAACGCCATGTTGACAAGTTCTGGTTTACCTCAGAACTTGTGGGCGAAGCCTTGCTTTCCGCGAACTACGTTCTAAACAAGCTTCCTCACAGAAATTAGACAAGACACCATATGAGTTGTGGAAATGTCATGTACCTTCCTACAAATACCTAAAAGTGTGGGGGTGTCTTGCCAAAGTAATGGTTTCTAAACCTAAGAAGGTTATAATATGACCCAAAACTGTTGATTGTATATTCATTGGATATGCTCGCAACAGTAGTGCGTATCAATTCTTGGTACACGTCTGAGATTCCTGATATCAATCCGAGTATGATAATTGAGTCAAGGAATGTCACGTTTTTTGAAGAGACATTTCATTGTAAGGAAATACAAAGAACAGAGTCTCCTAAAAGAACGATTGATACTATCAGAGACAGTGATCAGGTTGACCAAGAATCAGATCAACGTACAAACGTTGAGACATCGAACATAGACGTAGCAAAAGAGTTAGAACGTCTAAGTCGTTTGGTCCCGATTTTCTGACATACTTGTTAGAAAATGAGTCTCAGAGCTATAAAGAAGCAATGTCTTCTCCGGAGGTACCTCTTTGGAAAGAGGCTATTAACAGTGAGATTGATTCAATCCTACAGAACCATACTTGGAAGTTGGTTGATCTTCCTCCAGTTTGTAAGCCACTAGGCTATAAATGGATATTCAAAAGGAAGATGAAAACGGATGGATCAATAGATAAGTACAAGGCAAGACTTGTCATAAAAGCATATAGACAAAATGAAGGCCTTGATTACTTTGATACCTATTCACCAGTGACTCGTATCACATCGATAAGAATGCTCATAGCCATAATAGCTATTTGGTCTTGAAATACATCAAATGGATGTAAAGACGACATTCTTGAATGGTGAATTGGATGAAGAGATTTACATGGAACAACCAGAAGGGTTTAATGTTCCTGGACAAGAACAGAAGTTGTGTAAACTTGTAAAATCCTTGTACGGATTAAAACAAGCACCTAAACAATGGCATGAGAAATTTGACAGGGAGATATTGTCAAGTGGGTTCAAAACCAATGAGTGTGATAAGTGTGTGTACACCAAATCAACTCAAAAATGATATGTCATGTGTGTCTCTATGTAGATGATATGCTAATAATTGGTAGTAATCATGAAATGATTCAGTCTACCAAAAACGTGTTATCCAGCAAGTTTGATATGAAAGATTTGGGAGTAGCTGATGTGATCCTAGGAATTAAGATTTATAGGGCATCAGACGGATATTTATTATCTCAGATTCACTATATTGAGAAGATACTTGAGAAATATAGCAAATGGGATCTAAATGTAGCTAGAACCCCTGTGGACCTAACTCTTCATCTATCAAAGAATACTGGCTCAAGCGTATCACAATTAGAGTATTCGAGAATCATAGGAAGTCTGATGTATCTCACGAATTGCACACGACCTGATATCGCTCAAGCTGTGAATAGGCTTAGCAGATATACGAGCAATCCATGACATAACCACTGGAAAGCCATAGTAAGAGTTTTGAGGTATCTAAGAGAAACTTCAAAATATGGGCTACATTATGAGTGATATCCTGTTGTCCTAAATGGTTATAGCGATGCTAACTGGATATGATACAGTGGATTCTAAATCTACGAGTGGATTTATTTTCACACTTGGTAATGCAGCCGTGTCATGGAAATCCTCGAGGCAAATATGTATTGCCCGGTCTACTATGGAATCAGAGTTCATAGTGTTAGATAAAACATCGGAAGAAGCGGAAACAGCGGAAGAAGCGGAATGACTTAGAAACTTCCTGGAGGATATTCCTAGTTGGCCTAAACCGGTTCCAGCGATTAGCATACATTGTGATAGCCAATCAGCTATTGGGAGAGCCCAAAATATAATATATAATGGTAAGTCTCGACACATACGTCAGAGACATAATACCATACATCATCTGCTCTCAAATGGTATAATATCGATCGATTATGTTAAGTCGAAGTAAAACCTAGCGGATCCACTAACTAAAGGTTTACCTCGAAAGCAAGTTGAGAAGTCATCGACGGGAATGAGCTTGAAGCCTATAAATTAAGAATTATCACTGTGGAAACCCAACCTAGCTGAATTGAGATCCCAAGATCTAGGTTCAAAATGGACAACATAAACTTTGTGCAATTCAAAACAAGCACTGAAGAGTTTTGTACTTTTTCCCATTCCGATAATGACGCAGAGTGCTGTCTGTCAAGGTTAGGATAAACTAAGGCTTTTAATGATCACTATATTAAGAGATGAGTCCTAATGGGGGTAAAAGCAGATTACCTCTTCATAGTAGATCACATATTTCAAGTAAGAAGTGAGGCTGCTTCCATGAGAACTTTTAAAGGCGGGTTACCCTAAAGTACTTGATGAATCCAGGACCGTTGTTCAGGGCCGAAATGAACACAACCGTAGAACGGGAAAATGGTCGAAGTAAAGCTGTGTGTTGGCAATTGTCTTGGTTTACACCAACGGCATAACAATTCAAGACTATGGGTCACTGGTTTGCCAAGTAAATCCGATTGTCATTCACTAGGAATGGTTCAAGGCGAAAGCTACCTATTTCGATGCAGCTTTAGTTCACGAAAACTCTCTCAAGTGTCTGCATGAATATTTGAAGAATTGTGGGGGATTGTTGTAAATTCTTCAAATCTTCTAATATAATGTTTGGATCGAGGAGAGACATGTCATTTGGATGGTACCCCATAAAGACATGTCATTCATTTGTGTGTAAAATGGTCATATGCTCCAAGGGGTGCATAGGAGGGGTACAACCTTTGGAGGGTTGCACCCCAACCTTAAGGGTGCCCTTGAGGCACCATTCCATTCTTATAAAAGGAAGCTTTCTTGTTCCTTTTTACACACAGGAAAGAAATCCGAATTAAAACAAAAGCATATAGTCACATATTATTTTCTTGAGTCTGAGACAGTGCACCATATTCCTAGTTCGAGATCTTGTTAAGGTGTGTCCCTTGAACAAGAGGAATCTGGGTTATCCTGGGTGAACATTAGCCACAAAATCCGTAGAGCACCGAGACGAGGCTGATAAGTTCTTAAGGACAGAGAATCTTCTCGATCTGGACCACTGCATTTGTCGTTTTCCAAGTTTTCCTTCATTTTAACAGTTTTTTTGAGTTCTTGATATTCTAGGGTTTGCATGCTAGATCTACTTTGGATTATGTGGTTTGATTGTTAAAAGCATGTTGTATTGATGTTTAATGACACTAATTTGACTACATTTATACTTTTAAATGAATATATATATATTTTAAATCGTTGTAAATCCCGCCGCCAAACCACTTTTTCCGAACTTAAGCAGAGTAGATAAAATTTCCGACTGTCCAGGCTCTTATAAGAAACACACTCTTTGGATTCGATCTCATGACCTCAATGTGAGATCTTGAACCCTACACTATTAAGCTACACCCAGGACTTTTTAAATAATTATACACTAATCAATTACAGCAAATAATTATCCAGTTATTGAAAGTTCGATGACGACTAAAGGGGAAAATAGTGCATCGAGATATCTAGAATGAATGTTGTTCAATTTAACGGAAAATTCTTGAATACAGGAATGATATTATGTTGTTAAAGTAATAATTTAATAATATCTAGTTATACATATTATATTATTAATAATTATCAAATAAATGATAATTATATATTTAATATACACTATATATATTATTTGTTTATTAATTAATGATATTACGTCACTCATATTTTCTATTGTTGTGTAAAATAATTACTCCATTTTAATAGAAACTTCTTAAGTAGTAGACAGGGGGTTCGAATAATTTCCCTCACATGTGAGCTATTTTCGTGTGGAAACATGGCCTTAATTATTGAAATATTGTTTAAGAAGGTCTAATCATAACTGCTCCATGTTTGTGGTAGACTGCATTTTTAATCTCCGTAGACCCCAATTTAAAATTATAAAATTATATATAGATGGTCCGGCTCAGGTCAGGTTTATATTCATTGTACTGGTAGATAAAGATAATATTTTTTTTAGCTGAATATGAACTTTATTTGCACGGTAAGATATGTACTTAAACATAACTGTGTGTATATATGTTAACATTTTTAAGTATTCTCATTGCGTCACGTAACGACTTCATATTAAAATTATAAAATTAAGTGATAAATCTATTAAATAAAAATTATATAACAATAAAATATATATTATAATTTTATAAGAATTTATATTATAATAATAAAACATATTCGACTATCATATTAAAAGAATGCACTATTAAATTCTCTACAATTAACATAATTTCTACAATTAATTTTTTATTATACATTCTAAAATTAAAATATAAATTATTAACATAAGAAACCTATTACAATATAAAAACATAATCTACTATTAAAATAAGAAACCTATTAATTTAATTGATTAATTAATATTTTAATTTATTATTATAAAATTATAAAATTAAAATATAGAAACATATTATAATAATAAAATATATTATAATCTTTCATTAAAAAAAAAAAAACATATGTGTCACTTAATCTTTACAATTAATCTCTACAATTAATTTTTTATTATTAAATTATAAAATAAAAATATTTTTTATAATTAATTTATATTAAATAAAAAATTTTATTATAATAAAAATACATATTATAATTATATAAGAATTATATTATTATAATAAAATATATTATACTTTTATATTATAATTAAAAAATACTATTAAATTATAAAATTAAATTAATAAATTTATTAAATAAGAACTCTATTATAACAAAAAAAAAAATATTATACTATCCGATAATTTTTCAATAATTTCACATATAATCCGACAAAGAATATATATATATATATATAACAAATTTAAGCTTTCTAAATACACTCAATCTCTACAATTAATTTTTTATTATGTATTATTATAAGAAGTTATAGTATAATCTCTATTAAAATAAAAAATATATGTGACAAATAATCTCAACAGTTAATATTTTTATTATTAAATTATAAAATTAAATTAATAAATCATCAAAATATACGTGACACTCAATCTCTACAATTAATTTTTTATTATCTATTATAATAAGAATATATAGTATAATCTTCAATTAAAATAAAAAATATACGTGACACATAATCTCCACAGTTAATAATTTTATTATTAAATTATTAAATTATTAAAATATAAAACTATTGAAATATAAAAATATAATATCTTGTTAAAATAAGAAATCTAAATAGTAGCCGCCCACAAAACCTAACCAATTTTTTTGGATTTCAGATATATTGTAATTTTTTATTTTATTTTGAAATATTTTATAATATTTTATTTTATTTCATGATTTTTATTATTATTTATTATTCATCAGAATGGAGACTCTGACTATTAACTCTTGCACAGTGAATTAGAAATATTATTTGAGAATTGCGAGATAAACAAACGAGGCATTAGACTATAAAACCGACAATATTCAGAGCATTTACTAGATCAATACATAAAATATATGCTCAACTCGCACAAAGTGCGGGCCCTGCACTAGTATATATAAAAGTTAAATATTTTTAAGCCTCCTCATTGCGCTACGTAGCGACTTCAAATTAAAGTTATAAAATTAAATTAATAAATCTATTAAATAAAAATCATATTACATTAAAAATATAAATTATAATTTTATAAGAATTCAATATTACAAAAACACATATAATGATATCATATTAAAATAAAAAATACTATTAAATTATCTACAATTAACATAATCATTACAATTTATTTTTTTATTAAATTATAAAATTAAAACAATAAATTATTAACCTAAGAATTTTATTACAATATAAAAACATAATCAACTAATAAAGTAAGAAACCTATTAATTAATTAATTAATTAAATTAATATTTAAATTTATTATTATTAAATTATTAAATTAAATAAAGAAACCTAATATATTAAGAAAAATATTATTATATCATTTCATTAAATAAAACATACGTCGCATTTAATTTCTACAATTAACCTCTAATTTTTTTTATTACTATTAAAATATAAAATTAAAATATATTATAATTATAATTATTTTCTTATTAAATAAAAAATATATTACAGTAAAAATACATAATATAATTTTATAAGGATTGTATTATAATAAAAAAGCATATAATATTATCCTATTACAATTATAAAATACTATTAAATTATAAAATTATTAATAAATATATTATATAAGAACTCTATTATAAAAAAAATATTTATACTAACTGATTTAATTTTTGAATAATATTACAGATAATCCGACTATATATATATATATATATATATAAGTTAAATATTTTTATACTTTTTCATCGCGTCACATGATACTTAATTTTTACTATTAATTTTTTATTACCTATTATAATAATAAGATATATTATAATTTTATATTAAAATAAAAAATAGATGTGAAACCTAATCTCTACAATTAATATTTTTATTATTAAATTATAAAATTAAAATAATAATTATTAAAATATAAAAATATAATGTTCTATTAAAATAAGAAACCAAAAAAATAGATGCCCACAAAACCTAGTCAATTTTTTGGATTTCGTGTATATTTTATTCGTTATTTCATTTTGAATTATTTCTACAATTTTTTTAGTTTCATGAATTTTTTACTATTTATTATGTTTCACGATGTAGACTTTAACTAATAACTCTTACACTAGGGGTGGGCGCGGTTCGGTTTGGTCGGTTTTGCTAAAAAACCGAACCAAACCATATTTTACGGTTCAGATTTT
Source organism: Zanthoxylum bungeanum (assembly GCA_019454045.1). Lineage (NCBI taxonomy): Eukaryota > Viridiplantae > Streptophyta > Magnoliopsida > Sapindales > Rutaceae > Zanthoxylum > Zanthoxylum bungeanum. Next base: position 14,483 of record SKCR01050546.1, read on the forward strand.
TTACCTCTCAAACCAAACCATTTAATAACGGTTTGGTTCGGATTGAAAATTTTTAAACCATCGGTTTACGGATTGGTTCGGTTCGGTTTACGGATTATTATATTTAAAACAAATTTTCATCCACTTAAGTGAAGAAAAAAATAGTATATCCAACGAATAGTATGAAGTGCTAGGGTGTAAGCTGTGACTCCAGGGAACACATGCAATCCATTAAGGATTGAAAAATGAGGCACAATTAATTCTTGTATTTTTAAAAATTACCTTGAATAATGATGCTACCATAATTCTAATTAAGAGACAAATCCAACATCTTACTTTCAAGAATAATAATGCTACCATAAAATAAAAGATTTAAGAATAAAAGTATTAACAAATAAATTGAAGAATAAAAGTATTAACAAATAAATATATTACAAATAAATTTATTAACAATAAATTTAAGAATAAAAGTATTAACATACTAATAAAAAGAAAACATAGAATAAAATTAAAAGAAAAATACATTTTTTAATAAAATATATAATTTTTTAATTATAACGGTTCGGTTTGGTTTAACAGGTGCGGTTCGGATTAGCTCCTGAACCGAACCGTAAACCGTTTGGGGTGGGCCAATCCGAACCACAAACCGAACCGTTAGGAAAAAAACCGTAAATTCGGTCCGGTTTGGTTCGGTTTGCGGTTTGGTTCGGTTCGGTCGGTTTTTTTGCCCACCCCTATCTTACACAATGAATTATAAATATTATTTAAGAACTGATCGATAACGAGAAAGACATAAATATTACGTGTAAGTTAATCAATTGTCTCATTTATAAAACAGATAAGATCCGAAATATTTTCAAGATTAATATCTAAAATATATATTGAACTCATACTTCATGGGGTAGTTTTTTTAATGTTTAGAGTGCAAATATCGTCGTTAAATAATTGATTCAACATGTTTACACGTGTCAGAATATGACATGCGTAGTGTTACAATCCTAACCCTCAAGTTATGTGATCGTCGAGGACGACGATGGATGAAGTGGGGGAGGATGTTACAATCCTAACCCTCAAGTTATGCCATCGTCGAGGACGACGATGAATGAAGTGGGGGAGAATGTCACGGTCCTAGGATCAGACTAGGACGTGCAGTCACTTTACAAAGGAGCTCATGTTTCGGGACATCGGTTTAAGGTCGTTAAGGGTTATATGTACCCTTCATGTACCCTTGTACTGGTGAGTTTCCATCTGTGAAGCCTTATTCGGAAGTTTGCCTGGAGATTTAGAAACGTGCTCGCTTGCCGCTAGGAGCTGGCCTAGTTGTGCAGCGTTGTGAAGGAGCCTATATTTCGGAATGCCGGATTGAGCTTGCTCCAAGCCCTAAGTAACTCTTATGGGTAGATGTACTGGGAAGTTCTCACCGCTAGACATGTGATTCCAAGACATTGAAACCACATTCATATGTTAATGAATGGAATCACATGTCTATGTTAGCCACATTATCCAATGCTATATCGAATGGGCACAAAATATCTAAACACAACAACATCATATACGCTTTTCGTACATAAGTCTTGATTTCTGATATAATGGCTCAACTTCGGCACTTGGCACAAGCTTACCATTTTCGTCGAAATCTCCAACTTCTGTAACTTACCACAATATGGGTTTGATATTATCTTCGTACATGTTTGGGAACTCTTTTATTCCCGTACATGTTGAGATTATCAATTCCACACACTGTTCACATCTTCTTGGAATTCCCATCGTGACACACACAGTGAAGACATTGCAATGTCATTTATCTCAACGAATGAAATTACATGTCCACATTTGTAACATCATGCAACTTTATAAAGAATTGGGCACATAATATCTAAACACAAAACATCATATACACTCTCGTACATGAGTCTTTGTTTTGACATAATTGCTCAACTCTGTTACTAGGCACAAGTTCACGCACATGGTTGGATTATCAACCCAACACACAATTCGTGCAGCTTCTAGGAATCCCCATCATTACATGTGGAACAACTCCACACACGTGATTGTGTATTAGTTTTCGTGTCTAGTCTCAGTCACAACTTCATACAAACTCTCGTGCATGAGTGTTTCTGATTTCGGCCACTACTTTCTACACGCTCTTGTGCGTGAGTTTTCAATTCTGATTCAGCAACTTCTTACAAAAAAGCTCCATACACTTAAACGTGAATGGGTTTTGATAAAAACAAAGGGGTTTTGTTCATTCTAATTATGAATAGATCGGTTGTTCACTTCACCCTGGCCCCCTGCCTACCTGTTATTCAAGGCGCTCGGCGTAGCACATCGGGTTCCCGAAGATGAACACACATCCGATCCACAATTAGCCTATGGTGGAGCTAATTTCCCACTAGTCCCCTCTTGGACACACGCAGTTGCTCTCATATCACTAGCAACTATCTCATTCTCACACTTAACTCTGGGTCACTTGCTCTGTCATGAGCTTCTCAATTGTCTCGATACTCAACTGTCGCAGATAGAATTGTTTCCATCTCGTATTATAACTCATTCCCACGACCACTCTTGGTCTTCTCACCTTAGTACTCTTAGGCACCAAGCCAACTCGTACTACTCTCTCGGGTGTTTTCCACCCCACTTTTGGCACTCTAGCCAATTCTACACTGACCCACAAGGTCATTTTTCGAAACTTTGTTCGACATGAGATCACTTCCTTGAAGTAATCACCATTCTCAAACTCACTCCAAAGCCACAGTCACATATCTGGCTTATTACCCGTGTAACTCGTACATACACTCTCATTTTGACTACTCGTAGTCGCGTTATGTCACATGCATTCTCCAAAATGCAAGCATCTCGGCCCTTCCGAGACCACACTCACATCTCTTGCAATTGCAATATACATGCAACCCTTGTGCAACTCGTTGTACCTCCAATTCGTAAGGCACTCTACCTTTACGAGCAACTCGTTATATTACGAAAATAATTCAACTTCGGTCTCCCACACAATCATTACATAACCAACACAATGGTTATCACATTCCATAAGGATCTTTGGAGATACCTGACTCATTTCAGGCTTACTCCCCCACTTTTACTTTGGCCTATCTCAAGCCATCACACTTTCGTTGGCATCCCCACTCACGGGAATCCACACAACTCGTTACTAGTAGCCCTGAGTTGAGGGCATTCCCAATATAGAGAATCCACACAACTCGTTACTCGTAGCCCTGAGTTGAGGGCATTTCCATTATAGAGAATCCACACAACTCGTTACTCGTAGCTTTAAGCTAATGGCATTCCTAATCACAGGAATCCAAACGACTTGTTGCTCATAGCCTTACGAAGGCTTCATTCCTCAAGACATTCTCAAACTACTCACACGGAGTATCGGGTTTTCACCCGGTTCCTGTCATTGCCTCACACAAGAGGGCTTGCTCATCTCAACTCTCCATCACATTCTGGTACTCAATTGCCATGGGAAAAGGGTTTCACGCCTCTTTTTGGACCCCACACAACTTCGACCAACCCCGAATTGGGTTCTCCTGTACATATATACTCTTGCCAATATCACATCGGCACTCTCGTGATGTTTCTTATACATCCCAAAAATGTCTCACACCTTCACGGTGTATAGACCATTTGCTTGTCTCTCGTAGACAAGTTTTACCTCCATTTCGGGTCTCTCCCGAACATTTTGGCTTCACCCGAGCCAACCTCATATGAAACTAGCACATCTCAAGTGCTCTCACATTGTCTTACATCCATCCATCTCAATTTAGGATTTTCACTTCTCTACGTGCATCAACACGCACTTTCCCGGCTTCCTCTCGAGCCGTTTCTCTACCGAGGCTTCAAACTAGCCTTACGATGTTCACGTCGTCTCAAGAACGTCTACACATATCCATAGACATTCCACGTGCCCAACCTAGGGCTCTGATACCAACTGTCACGGGCCAACTTTTTCCTTAACGGAAAAGGGCTCGTGCGGCACTTACCACGGTCACGTCCCGTGTAAGTCAGCCTTCTCAAAACCTCTGTCCCTAATTTCCCATTGTTGGGGAGGGAACAGACCCGTAATTTTATTGATTTATGAAAGCTCACAAGCTATCTCAACGCTTACACTTGCGGGCCCGGTCAACACCGGGACCCGGCACTCGAATAGCACAACCGGATATAAAATATGGCATTTTCCCGCCAACTCAATCTCGACAATCCATCATTGTCCCAACGTTGTCTAAGGGCGAGAGGGTTCACGGCTAAAGCCCCAAGACCACCGAAGCCCCCTTGGCCCTTCCCAAGGTTCACCTAGGCTTCCCCCCCTAAGGAGTTTTAAAGACATTGCACATGTCTCACCAGTATACGCACCTAGCGCTTGAGTTGTCACACCCCCCTCTAAAATCCATCTTAAGAGGAGTTTTCAGGAACTCTTCCGGGCATTCAGTAAGCCACCATATAAGCGACTTTGGGTTAAAATCTCGTCCCTAAACGAGCTCGTCTTGATGAGTTTCCACAACACCCCCACTTTAGCGGAAAGACCCAAAAGTGGGCCTACTGCCAAAATCTCCCGACAAATCTCGGAATCCAACTCTGGGGCTAAAGTTTTCTCAGTACAAGTGACAATAAGATTCACTTTGGAACTTGGTCCCACTCGATTCGACACCCCGGGTCGTTAGCTCCTTCACAATGCACCAAATTAGGCTAACGACTAGCGGCAAGCTAGCGTATCTCAAAATCTCCCGCCAAACTTCAGAACGAGACCCCACGGGTGAGAACTTCCCAGTACATCTACCCATAAGAGTTACTTAGGGCTTGGAGCAAGCTCAATCCGGCATTCCGAATATAGGCTCCTTCACAACGCTGCACAACTAGGCCAGCTCCTAGCGGCAAGCGAGCACGTTTCTAAATCTCCAGGCAAACTTCCGAATAAGGCTTCACAGATGGAAACTCACCAATACAAGGGTACATGAAGGGTACATATAACCCTTAACGACCTTAAACCGATGTCCCGAAACATGAGCTCCTTTGTAAAGTGACTGCACGTCCTAGTCTGATCCTAGGACCGTGACACGTAGCATGGACATTCCATGCATCCAACATCAAAGTTTATACCCTCTTGATAGTGAAAATCTACAATACAACGGAGGTGCCATATCATCTGTGCAACAATTCAATCAACGCGTGCTAAAATATTAAAAAACCACTAAAAAATCTTACATGTCATTTATTATTTAATTGATGATACCACATCACTCATATATCCGTTTGACAGAGAATTACTCATCATGATAACCCAATATTTTACACATACGCCAACCTTTTTTTTAGCAAACAGTTCGCAATTGATCTTAACGGCTATAAATTTACATCGCATAATCCGCCGTTGGATAAAATCAGATCTGACGGTCGATAATTGATTGAAATTCGACCGTTGGGAAGTGAAGCGTTGGCTCCTTATAGGTTCGTGAAGAGACCAGACCCATTTTCTTTCAATTCTCATCTCGTGTTTCTCGCAACACAGAGAAAGTTGTAGAAGAAGAAGAAAAAGAAGAATCGGAAATGGCTTCAAGACCCATTGTTCCACAACAAGCTAGAGGTATTATTGTATTCATTTACAAATCTTTCTTGTGGATTCTTTCCAATTCTTTTTGAATTGTTTCTTTTTAATTTGTGTGATTCCCATTTGTTAAACTCATTCGATGATTCTAGATTTTGCTTTCTTTCTCGGCCGATGCTTCCAAAATGCTTTTTATTTGATAACCATTTGTTTTTTTTTAATCCTATTGTGGACATTGTTGCATGCAATGTGAGAATTGATCTGAGGGTAACATGGGGGGAGATTCATCTTTTTTGGGTTGATTGATATCTGTTTGGTTGATGAGAAAACTGGAAGGTAAGGAAACGAAAAGAAAAGAAAACCTACTATGTCCCGATCTTTTTACTTCGTGACATTTGAAATAATGAATCCTTTCTGTTCTTGTATTTTGGTCAGTAAATTTGTTATTATTATTATTCTTTGTATTCTCATAGGAGAGGCAGTCGTAGGAAGAGCAGTAAAGCAGCAGAAAAAAGCCGGGGCGGCGGCGGCGGCGGCGGCCGAGGGAAGAAACCGCCGTGCACTTGACGATATTGGAAATCTTGTTACTGTCAAAGGAGTTGATGGCATTGGCAAGGCTCAGCCTCAGATCTCTCGCCCCATCACAAGGAGTTTCTGCGCTCAATTACTTGCCAATGCACAAGCAGCGGCTGACAACAACAAGGTTCAATTTTGTTTATGTTCAATTGTTCATCCTCCTCTTATTATTTGATCAATGTCAAAGATTCTTCTTCTTCTTCTTTTTTGCCTTCAATTATTAGTTCTAATTCTGGTTTCTGGGTATCTTTTGAAAATGCAGAAGCATGCTTGTGTTAATAAAGTGAACAAAGCAGCTGTTATTCAAAAGAAAGTCACTGTTAAACCAAAGGTTCAGGCTCAGGATGTGATTGAGATAAGTCCTGATACAGTCACAAAAGAGGATGTTAGAGTTAAAAAGCAAGACAAGGCCCCTGCGAACAAGAAGAAAGAGGCAGAACAAGTATCATCATCCAAGAAGAAATCACAGACTACCCTTACTTCAGTACTTACTGCTAGAAGCAAAGCTGCTGCTTGTGACAGTCTGGCTCAGAAACCAAAAGAACAGATAGTCGATATTGATGCAAAAGATACTAACAATGACTTGGATGGAGTGGAATATGTTGAAGACATTTACAAGTTCTACAAGCTTGTTGAGGTATGTATAATTTTGTTGTTACTTGTTCAGTAATCCTCTCTGCATTTTCTGTAAAAGTCGAGTATCAGTTTTGACATTTGTTAAATTGGTAGTGCAGAATGAGAGCAGGCCTAGCAACTACATACATACACAGACTGAGATTAACGAAAAGATGAGAGCCATATTGGTGGATTGGTTGATAGAGGTTCATCAGAAGTTTGAGCTTTCTCAGGAGACTCTTTATCTCACCATCAATGTAATGGATCGGTTCCTCTCAGTGAAGGTTGTGTCTAGAAGGGAATTACAGTTGGTGGGCATGGGGGCAATGCTTATAGCTTCCAAGTATGAAGAAATCTGGGCACCTGAGGTCAATGATTTGGTCTGCATTTCAGACAGAGCTTACACTCATCAGCAAGTATTAGCCATGGAGAAAATCATTCTGGGAAAGCTTGAATGGACCTTGACAGTTCCTACACATTACGTGTCCTTGTTAGATTCATCAAGGCATCTATTGCTGATCAGGAAATGGAGAACATGGTGTATTTTCTTTCTGAGTTGGGTATGATGAATTATGGCACTATAATGTTCTGCCCATCAATGGTTGCTGCCTCAGCCGTTTACGCTGCGAGTTGCACACTGAATAGGAGCCCTGTTTGGACTGAGACTCTTAAGCTTCACACTGGTTTCTCTGAAACACAGCTGATGTAAGTTATATATATATTATAAATGATTACAGCTTCACATTGGTTTTTCTGAGTTGGGTATATAATGAATTGATGACACTTGACTCTCTTTGTTTGTTTTGATTATGCAGGGATTGTGCTAAGCTTTTGGTGTACTTTCACTCAAAGGCTTCAGAAAATAAGCTCCAGGTTGTGTACAAGAAGTACTCAAATTCTGAAAGAGGAGGAGTTGCATTGCTTCCACCGGCCAAAACTCTATTGTCTGGTGATGGATCTGCTGCTGGTGTGCTGTGATGAACAAACAAACACAGCTTAATTCTCTCTCATTGCTCAACTAGATTTTCCTTTTTTCTTTTTGTGAGTGCATTAAAGTCAGAAAGCCACTTTCTTTGTGATATATATATATATATCTATATTATAAAACACAATGTTATGAGTGAAATATATATTTTGTGATGTTCTTTGGTTACCGGCCAAAATTATATTATTTCGTTGCTACATTGTGTGATGGTAACCAAGGAACTCATTATTGCTGTTATTCTATTAAAAGTCAATTTTTTTTCAAGATACGATGATCATTGCCAAATTATCATCATTGCCTAGTATTACTAAATTTATCCTTCATTTTTTTTTTCAAAACATGTTGGGCACGTGTGGCCTACTTAAGGCTCTGTTTAGTACGGCTTCATGAATATAATTTTTATAAGTAGAGTTTTTTTTAATAGAGCTTTTGATAAAAAACTGTTAGGTATTTGGTTGTCAATTAAAAAAACTTTTTTGAATTATTAGATTGTTTGGTTGTACAATATTATATTGCCTCTATGTAATGAAATTATGAAAATAGATATATGCATAAGTTTATTTTATAATCATTCAACTAGACAAACATGTTATTTGCTTAAGAAATTGAAACACTTGGTAATCATATATATTGGTGTTCAAAATCAAAACACATCAATAATAATTATACCAAACAAATAATTTTGATCAAGTTAAATTTTTTTTTTTTTTATCAACACTTTAATCTTTTTGTTCTATAGGATTTTATATATGAGAAGAATATTGTGGAATTGATGAAATATTATTGGATATTTGGATATATGTGTCATTATATCTATTTTAAAAAAAACTCATTAGCCAGAGCAACCCGATTGATTGACTCTCAAAGTGTTTAGACAGTATATGTTGAGACGGTTCCCTCCTACTCACACAGAGAAGAGAACTCCACCACAACCACTATTACCAATCCACTATTTTACCACCTCTGTGAACAGTAAATGCTCTGGCTCTGATACCAAAACCTCGGGTTGCTCTCTGCTACGTCCCTACCACCACACTAAGGGCATAAACGGCACTCCTGGCCTCGGCGCCCACACTTCGGGTGAACAGGACTCACAGAGGAGACCGCCTAAAGCAAGGATCGAGGGTGTTGTTTCCAACTATTTTCTGATTCACAAGATCCACAGACGTGGCGAGTGAAGAGCATACTCATAGAGATAGATAGAGGTGAACTGAAAACTCATGGATAAGTAATAGTAGCTGAGGGAGGAAGACTCCCTCGTGCTTTGAGAGAGAACCTAATAGTTATTTAGCAAAACATGAGAGATAAGCAAACTTATTTTATTTACTTCTTTCCAACTTCCTTCCAACTCTGCTTACAAAATGAAAACCTCACTCCTTATATAGATGGAGAGAGGAAACACAAAGCATCTTTGGTGGGACAGGACCCCGCACCAAAGGATAAGATCAAATAAAGACCACTCATTTAACTAAAGCAAAAAGCTAAAGCAAATGAATCTACTTTTACAAAAGCAAAAGCAAAAGCAAAGATGCTAAAGCACGATAATGACATAAAGCAAAAGCAAACTAATCATGCTGTCTGAAGCATGAATTATTGAAAGCAAACAAAACATGATCATGGGAAATAATCATGTGGCTGGATGTCTTCTAGAGGGTCATCCTCATATTGGCATTCTTCCCATTGAGCTTTAGCCTTGTGGGTCATAGGGATATCACCATTGATAATTCTGGTGGAAAGACTTTGAGGAAAGTTGATCTTGTTGTATCCCTGAATGATACATCTTGATGATTCCTCAATAGTGGTGAATCGTCGCCATGCTTTATCATTCGGATTACACTCTAAGCTTCGGCGAACATTATCTGCAGAAAAAGCTCTAATCCTATGAGTGTGCTTTGATGATAGAGCTTCTGGGAAAAGATCATCAACACCACAGAATTTTCTGGGCTTTGGTCTTGATGGTCAAGTAGCAAGCTTCCATGAGGAGAGACAGGATGAAGGGACAATCCGGATCAGATGTAGTGGAGGGAAAACATTCAGATAGTACTGTGTCCATTCTGGAGAGATAGAATCTATCTAAACATTGACACTTCCATGTCGTTTATACCATCTCATAATTTCTTCACAGACATTAGGCGGTAACAAACTGAGACTTTCTTCCTCAATCCCTGGACAATCTGATTGAATAGGACTTTGTCCTAGAACAAAGCCATTAAGAAAACCATGTTCAAACAGGTTTCCCAAATTCCATTCATAGTTTTGAAAAAAGCTTTGACTCTTGATGAAGATCGTGGAATGAAAAGTTTCATATCCACAGTGGACAATAGCATCGGTGTACTGAGTCATTCCGTCGGACTTTCCATCCCAAATACTCCTGAGAATAGAACACCATTTCCGAAAACATGATGACGGAGTGCCAAGGATTTCTTCAGCAATCCCGTTAGGAATCGTTGAATCAGGATGATCAAACAGACTTTCATAGAATTGATCTTTGAGATTATTGATGAAAGTTTGATCAATCATGGCTCTTCTAGGGGCTGGCCATCTTGAGAATTTCTCCTGGATCTTGGCCTTTTTATTGATTTTCTCAGGGTCATTCATCATGATCTGGTGAAGTTCTTGAATTTTATCTTCAATGATGTACTTCCTTTTATAAGGGTTGTAACCCTTGGAATCTTCATTAGGAAGGAAGCTTTCCGCTATCCAAGCTTGGATAGTAAGATCAATGTCTTTCATGGTGACAAGACGTAAAGAGGCAAGGTCATTTATCTGCAAGATCTTTTGTCTGGAGATCTTTGAGACCTTGACGCTTTTTATGAAGTCTTTGAACAGCTTTACATGTGTTGCTTGGATGGAGATCCACAATGGGGATTGATCTTGTAAAGTTCTGGACTTCTCAGGAAAAAGATCTTTGATATGCCACGACAGCTGGTAATGTGACTCATCATCTTTTGAGAAAAGAAGTAAGTCGTCAATGTAGACCAACGTGTGATGCATTATGGGCTGAAAGATCTTCGTCATTGCCTTATGAAATAGCGATGGCGCTACCTTAAGGCCAAAAGGCAATACTTTCCATTGGCAATGAGCATTGGGTATGCTTTGGGCCTTTCTTATAGGCTTATACCCAATTGCCAAAAACCTGCCTTAAGATCAAACTTTGAGAAGATGTGGGCTTCTCTGATATGGACAAACAGTGAGTTGATTTTAGGCAATGAAAACTTATCATCTTTCAAGAAAGCGTTGAGAGGCTTGTAGTCTATCACGAGACGTTTCTTTCCACGGGCCTTCTCTGACCGCTTCTCTACATAAAAGGCTTGGCAAGCCCAATCAGAAGTTGTGGGCTCAATTAATCCTTGCTGTAGCAACTGGTTGCATTCATTCTGGGCCAAAGCAAGGTCCGAAGGAGTCATCCCCGGATGGGTAGCCTTTGTTGGGTTGATATCTTCATTAAGCTTGAAAGGCAGCTTAATAAAGAACTCTTCATTTCTCCATAATGGGTTTGGATAATTAAAGTCGCTGTGAGACTCTGACCAAAACGGAGAGAACTGTTGTTTCAATTCTTCAAAATCCACCATATTCACCCCCACTCTAGAGGATTGGAACAACTTTGGAACAATAGTATAAAGTTTAATGAATCTTTTAAACCGTATACCATATGGTTGGATCTGAAGTCTCTTGGCTTGATGATAAACATAAAAACCAATCAAAATATCTTTATCCGGCAAATTGGAACCAATGACTCTGGTCCATATTGTACAATCATGGAAAAACCGGATACCGATAGGTTTCTTGGTTGAGATGATGGAACACTTCACCATCAGCATCTTGAAACTATGAACACTTCTATGCTTTGAAAAACTCTGTATGCTTCATGCTTCTGGTGGCAAAACTGCTGGATTCATCATGCTCCTGTGAGCTTCTGTGTCCATAAACCCAATGACTTTAATGAGCTTATCATATTTTGACGGTAAAATCTGCACATGGACTAAAGGAACTGGAACAGTAGGCTTGAGAGCCTGGCATGGTTGTATAGTGAACACCGGGATATAGCAGTCTGAGTTACTGCTATCATCTGAATTGGATTCATCTGAACTGGAGAGTTCAGGATTGTTGAGTGCGAACACAGTTTCACTGTCCATTTGATCTTGTTCTGAAAATCACGATTCAACATCTGCATCGTCAAGATCAATTCTAGAAGACTGATGGATCTGTTGAACCATCTTAGCAGCTTGCTTCAGATTTTTAGGTCAATTCTTTGAGAAATGCCCTTTCTTTTTACATATGAAGCACTTGCTATCCTTTGGCTTACCACGTCGATCCTTCTGTTTGAAAAATCGAACTGGACACCACTCCTTGCGCTGTTTTTCTGTCTTGCTCTTCTTTTTCTTAAAGAGCTTATGATGAGATTTTTTCTTTGAAGGACATGCGCAATTCTTTTTATCTTTGCACTTGATCTGCAAATGGGGCTTTTTGCACGCAGCTTTAAATAGATGATTGTCTCTGAGCATCTCCCTGATAAGTGTACGCTGATCACAAAGCTTATTGAGAGCTTTGATAGCGATCTGATGTATTTCTCCAAGGGACATGTCTGTAACTTTCTGCTGTGTAGCCTGTATCAAGCGCTGCATTTCCTCATGTAGCTCCTCTGGCAGAGAGGCAGCATACGTATGCTTAAGATTCAGATCATTGTATCCGTTGAGCTTGTAGAAATGCTTTGACATTCTCTGAAAATGGGTGTTAAGATCTTTTATCTTTAACGAACAACATCGCATTTGAAAGTATTCCTTGCGAGCCTGTTCTAACAATGGGGCTCCTTCTCCAAGGAATTCTTTGTGTATGATTCCCATAGCTACAGCCGCTGATTCGACCTGGTAGAATTGTTGTTGTCTGAAACCTCCAAGACTTAGGAACCATTCCCTCAAGGCTCCAAGAGTACGAGAGACAAATTCCACTAGGACATTATGTACAGTATTGTCTGGCTTGAGTAGTATAAGATCTGTCCATGCAACAAATTCTTGCATTCTGTTAGGCCATTTGGACGGTGGGATATCATCAAATGTGAACCAAGGACCTGCAACTGGCTTGTTAGATACCGGTTGTGACTGTGGAGCTGTGCATGTAGGTACATGCTCAGTATCATCAGGTTCTTCGGTCATCGGCTCATTTGATCCAGTAGATGTGGCCATCAACATCTTTGTGATGTCTGCCATGTCATCTGAGTCACTGGATACTATCTGGACGGAATCACTCTCAGGCTCCGAGGATTCCCTAGACTGTTCAGAACTTTCAGGTTCAAGCTCTTGGGTTGAGAGCTGTTGGGTATAAAGTTGCTGGGTTGTAACAGTCGGTTGAGGCTGAGGTGTGTTTGTAACGGTACAATAGGGAATTGTGTTTCTGGGACATAGGTTTGTGTTTGGGAAGGTCGTGTGTAAGGCTGTGAAGGACCGGGTTGAGATATTGGTTGAGGTAAAGGTTTGTGAATATATCGGTGGAACTGGGTTTTCTGGATACTGGCGTTTTGGTGGTGCAGGTTTCCAAGTACCGTGGACACTACCATAAATATTTGACCAGTCTGTTTGGGATGAGGTAAATGATGAAGGTGGGTAAGGTTGATGGGCTGGGTATGAGAAGTTGGTGGAAAATGGGCTAGGTGTGAAAGTCTGTGGAACAAATGGGGTTCGCCTGTCGGCTTCCATTTTTGCAAGTTCTGCTTTCAGTTTTTTCATCTCAGCTTCTTTATGGTCAAACTCTGGACCAAAATAGTTATGAGAGATCATGGTTCTCATGTCTCTATCTAGCTGAGCTATTTGAGCCATCGTATCTTCATACATCCGTTGTAGCGTATTGGCTAACGAATCCACCTTTGTCTCTGCCCTCTGAACATGTTGAACAACATGGTCCACCTTAGTTTCAATACTGCGAAGTACAGTATTTTGTACCCTTGCATTCTGCGTATGCCAGTTTAGCACGGCTTCATGCTGTTTGGGTTCCTCAATATGACCAGTAGGTGTGACAGTAGTTGGCTGGACATAAGGCTTTGCAACAACCTTAGTCTGTGGGTCAACGATCTTCTCGAGCGGTGGGAACTGCTCCTGATAAGAAGACGTTGAAGGCTGGTACATCATGCAAGGTTGTATCTGTGGAAGAGGCTTGTCAGTCCGTTTTTTCTTTGGACGGCAACTGATGAGTGGGATACGCTTTATGATCTGGCCATATACATCTTTAAGCAGTATCTCATCCTTTCTATATTCTTCTGTGAACCTCTTTCGTTGAGGCTCTCTTTGTTCTGTTAAGCCAACTGTAGGACTGTTGTCAGTGTCATCACTTCATGGTTTCTCTGGTTTGCACGGAGACTTTGGCCTTTTTGACTTCATTCTTCTCCTCCTCCTGAGGAGAGCTTCGTCATCGTCACTATCATCCAGAAGATGACAGTCACAATCTGGGTCGCACATTCCCGACCCTGGAGCATCCCATATGAAATGACCATCAATCTTTGAAGTATAGACCGGAAAGCCATCTGAATTGAAAGCTTCGATATGGATGTCTTTTTCTCTCAAACCATTGGTCGGATCTGGAGAAATCATACAGGAAAATGGTATCGCACTTTCAACTGGCTCAGACTGAGAAAAAGATGTGCGAACAGTACCATCTGTTTGTCTGGAGAAGACCGCTTGTGTGCTTTGGACCGACTGAGTGCTCCGTAGGAACTTTTCATAGTTGGTCAGCCATTCCAAAGGCATGAGCTGTAACAGCTCTTCCTTCTCGATCTGTCGTGGGATCTGCACAATTGTTGGCACCTTGTCAGCAGAAGTCTGATCTGCCAAAATCATAAGAGCATCTTTAGATTCTGTGGCAGATGGAAGATCAACAGAATGATCTTGTAGTCGGTACATCAGCTGATGGTGTAAGGTAGCCATCATCGAGGACTCGATCTGTGCTGCGCCTTGGATCTGAACTTGGATCTTAAAGGCAGTTGGCAGATTTGGATCCTGCAAAGACAGATTATAATTTGGGTAGAAGGTTAGCAACACACTCCCAGCATGGAGAGTGGTGAGAACAGTGCCAATCACTGCGTGTTGATACTCCTTGAATCTGGAATCCAACAAAGCAAGTCTGGCAGTCACTGGTAATCATTTCCTTCCATGGAGAGTTAAGATAACTCTCACAGCACCCATATGAAAATGAGTGTACCCTTCTGATTTCCAACTGGAGACGAAATCTTTCGGAATCTCCAGATCTACATACTGCTCATCTTGTGTGGCTCGGAGAGCGCACTGATCCAGCTTGGAGGACTGGACATATTCTTTAGCAGTAGGACGATGTGTAGAAATAAGAGTACGAATACTCCTAGTGACAGTATTGGGTCTTTTGTACAGGTTATAAGGGTTTAGAAGAAGAGAATGAGTCTTAGATACTTGAACATCCTCTGGAACATGTGAATATTCCACAAGGTTTTCAATTTTAGAGGCTATTCTTTTAGAACAAGAACGGGGTAATGAAAGAGTAGAAGATATTCTTACTAACTCACTAGCTGAAGTAGTAGGCGAAGAAGAAGACTCTACAGTAGACATAGTTAAGATTGATTGACTCTCAAAGTGTTTAGACAATATATGTTGAGACGGTTCCCTCCTACTCACACAGAGAAGAGAACTCCACCACAACCACTATTACCAATCCACTAGAAATAGCTTTTGAGTTTTGCTAGTAGAGACAAAATAGCTTTTTTTAATCCCTAGAAAGCTCCACTCAAAATATAACCCAACACGAAATTTTTGAAAAGTGCTTTTGCAATTAAAAAAAAAAAATTATTTTGCCTATACTAAAAGTTATACCAAATATACACTTAGAATTTGTTTGGTATCTTCCAAATATAACTTCTTCAAGCTGAGTTTTTAGAAGTAGAATTTTTGATAAAAAAAAATTAGATGTTTTGGTCGTGAGTGTGAATTTTTATTAAAAAATATAAAATTATTTTATTGGATAAATTTTCAAGTTATGTTATGAAATAAATAAAATAGTATTGTTAAATTAAATAAGGATATTATAGATAATTTAACACTTTAAAAAAACTTTTCAAGTTCTACTCCCAAAAGTTAAACCCTATTTAAACCCTATTTGAATTAATTAATTAATAGTTAATTAATTATTATGCCAAAATAATATTTAATCTATTGGACTTTAATTTAGTGGGCTAGCACCCAAATTAATTATAGTCCTATTTAAAATTAAATATGGAAGTCTTTATTTAATTAGGATTCCTAATTTGATTAAGTATCCTAATTTTATTTTGGAAAGAATCTTTAAAAGACCAAATTTGATTTGGAGAGATATTTGATTGATCTTATTGTATTGATATACAATTAAAACTTCTTGTTGAAGTTGATGCAAAACTTCTTTTAGAAGTTGAGGCAAAACTTCTTGTTGAAGTTGATGCAAAACTTCTTTTAGAAGTTGAGGCAAAACTTCTTGTTGAAGTTAAGGCAAAACTTCATGTTCAAGTTGAAGGCAAAACTTCTATATATATAGATTAAGGAAAATAGTTTTTCAAGTATAATATTTATCTCTCTATTGGAAGAGTTCCAATTTATTCCTAAAGACTTCAAACATCATAGAAAAGAAAATAGTTTCTTTTGTTCTTAAGAGTGGGAGCGATTTGTTCGTAGAGAAGAGCTAGTGTGCCAACTAGAGGTGCAACGCTTGGTGCACTACTAAAAGGGAAAAATCAAGGAGGATATTTAAAAGGCTCGAGAAAGATAACAAGCACATCAAAGTATGTCTTATTATCAGTAAATTTTATTTATATTGATAATAAAATATTTATTTCATGCATGTTAAATTAATATAGATTAATTTAACATAGTATATTGTTTACATCAACTACGACATAACCACGATTCTTAGAGTGGCTTTGGAAGAAAATTTTAAATTCCAGTCATATGGATGCTTCCGCGCTAACCCCAAAACCTTACAATGGTAACCAAGGAACTCATTATTGCTGTTATTCTATTAAAAGTCAATTTTTTTTTTCAAGAATATAATGATCATTGCCAAATTATCATCATTGCCAGCCTATTACTAAATTTATCCTTTAATTTTTTTTTTCAAAACATGTTGGGCACGTGTGGCCTACTTAAGGCTCTGTTTAGTACGGTTTCATGAATAGAATTTTTATAAATATAGTTTTTTTTAATAGAGATTTTGATAAAAAAAAAAAAAAAAAAAACTATTAGGTATTTGGTTGTCAATTAAAAAAACTTTTTTGAATTATTAGATTGTTTGGTTGTACAATATTAATATTGCCTCTATGTAATGAAATTATGAAAATAGATATATGCATAAGTTTATTTTATAATCATTCAACTAGACAAACATGTTATTTGCTTAAGAAATTGAAACACTTGGTAATCATATTTATTGGTGTTCAAAAATCAAAACACATCAATAATAATTCTACCAAACAAATAATTTTGATCAAGTTAATTTTTTTTTTTTTTATCAACACTTTAATCTTTTTGTTCTATAGGATTTTATATATGAGAAGAATATTGTGGAATTAATGAAATATTATTTGATATTTGGATATATGTGTCATTATATCTATTTTAAAAAAAACTCATTAGCCTCCACTCCCAAAAGCCCGAATTTTGAGTTTTGCTAGTAGAGACAAAATACCTTTTTTAATCCCTAGAAAGCTCCACTCAAAATATAACCCAACACTCGAAATTTTTGAAAAGTGCTTTTGCAATTAAAAAAAACTCTTTTGCCTATACTAAAAGTTATACCAAATATACACTTAGAATTTGTTTGATATCTTTCCAAATATAACTTCTTCGAGCTGAGTTTTTAGAAGTAGAATTTTTGATAAAAAAAAAAAAATAGATGTTTTAGTCGTGAGTGTGAATTTTTATTAAAAAATATAAAATTATTTTATTGGATAAATTTTCAAGTTATGTTATGAAATAAATAAAATAGTATTGTTAAATTAAATAAGGATATTATAGATAATTTAACACTTTAAAAAAACTTTTCAAGTTCTACTCCCAAAAGTTAAAAAGGCAAAATAATTTTTTTAATTTTCAAAAATCCTATTTAAAAAACTTTACCTTATAATACTTTTAAGATTAAAAAAAATTCTTTTACTCTCCTAAAAATCATGCCAAACATGCACTAAGCCTCTATATACAGTCCAATCAAAATAAATATATGGGAAAATAGCAAAATTACCCAAATTTTTTATCATTTACTAAAAATAAGTCACAATATTTGACGTTTGCAAAAATATATTAGGAAAATTGAATTCTCTGAAGTTTTCACCAAAGCGTTTTTATTTTCTAGTAGTCTTGATTGTAAACCATCCAAAATTATATTCTTTGTTGCTACATTGTGTCATGGCAACCAAGGAACTCTATTAAATTGTCAAAATTATATTCTATTAAAATTATAATTTAAAAGTCAAAATTTTCAAGATATATGGTCATTGTTTAGCTTGTGCTACAACGTAATTATCATTGCCTAGTGTTATACTAAATTATCATTTAGGTCTGTTTGGTATTGTTTTTCAAATATAACTTATTGAAGCAGAATTTTTATTAGTATAGTTTTTAAAAATATAACTTTTGATTAAAAAAAGGTTTTTATATGTTTGGTCGTGACTGTGAATTTTTATTAAAAAATATAAAATTATTTTATTGGATAATTTCTTAAGTTATGTTATGAATAAATGAAATAATATTATTAAATTAAATAAGGATATTATAGAATTCAACATTAAAAAAAAAAAAACTGTCCAAACTCTACTCCCAAAAATCAAAAGGTAAAATAACTTTTTTTAATTATAAAAATCTCTACTTAAAAAGGTATACTTAAAATACAACCTAACATTATCAAAAAGCTTTTAGGATTAAAAAAAAAAATCTTTTACCTATACTAGAAGTCATACCAAACATGCCCTTAGGCTCTATATAATCGAAGCAAAAAATATGGGAAAATAGCAAAATTATTCAAAAAAAAATTCGTCTTGCTAAAATAAGCCACAATATTTGGGGTCAGCAAAAATAACCAAATTCTCCAAAGTTTGCACTGAAGTATTCGTATTTTTCGGAGATTCGAAATTGGAACTTCGAAACTCCGAAGTTTTAATAATTTTTTAATTTCAAACTTCGGATCCCCGAAATTTTAATTTTTTTAATTTTTTAGTTTTTTTTATTTCAAAATTTGGAGATCCAAAGTTTGATTTCAGATCTACGAAGTCTTACTTATAGGATATCCAAAGTTGGAAAAATATCTATAAAATCGGGTATTCCCCATTTTTTCCCACTAAAATAGCAAATTATTTTTATGTATAGTCAACTATTTTTGTTTATAGATATGATTTTTACATATAAATTCGAAAAGCTAAATTTTTTTCAATTCATATACTGCATAGAAAATAGATAAAAAAAACTACAACCTGAATAATCAGAGAAAGCGACAACAACGTGAAGAATCAGAGAAAACGATAATTAAACTGGAACTAATTGGCTTACCGTATTACAACCCGACGAAAAACGATCTCCAGATTATTTACCATCGCTAATAGTAATCTGATCTCAATTGAAATATAGTTCGATCATACTACATTATCGAACGACATTTGAATGGAAATTTAAAACCACTCTCAATCCTTTTAATTACTAATTTCAATAACTATATGTCGTCGCGAATACATCGAAATTAAACTTTTCATGTCGACTTTGTACTCTTTCTAAATTCTCTATATCTGGATGTACAACATTTCTATTAACTGCTCATAAGTTGTGTCTGCATCAACTAACTTTAAAAAATATATTATCTCATATATTCATCGTTGCCATTATCTAATTTCTCATAATACCCATCACTGTAGAAAGTTATAGATATTTGTTACATTTTACACTTAGGAGAATACCTGATTTTATAGATATTTTTCCAACTTCGGATATCCTAAGTAAGACTTGAACTTCAGATATCCGAAGTTTGAAATTAAAAAATAAAAAAGAAATTAAAATTTCGGAGATTCAAAGTTCCAGCTTCGGATCTCCGAAAAATACAAATACTTCGATTTAAACTTCGGAGAAGTTAACTATTTTTACAGACGCCAAACGTTGTGACTTATTTTGTCAAAATGATAAAGATTTTTTTAGCTAATTTTACTAATTTCCCAAAAAAAAAATATTATTTTTCAATAATTATCAGCCACAATTATTTTATATATCGAAGTTCCTCAGCTAGAGGAGATAATCTTTTATTATGCCCCCGAGCAATGAATAGAAACAAGAAATAGATTAAGCTATTTTAATTTAAACTTTTGACTAAACTAAACATATTTATAAAATTTGAGTCTGATATCATTCAATCCAATAACATATAAATTGATAACATGTATATGGCTTAAAACTTATGTTGAGATTTTCAATCAAAAGTTTGATTTTAAAAATAGTTCCATCTCTACAAATTTATGTGTGATCGTTTAGGGCATTTCTAAAAGACTCGTACTTATCGATAAATTGAAGTGTGAAAAAAAATTAATTTTCCTTTCAAAAGAATCTTCAAATAGAAATATATTTATATTATATTTCAATAATAAAATAATTTTAATAAAAAGATATAAGTTACTATTAAATATTGAAGAGAGAGAGAAGTGAAATATCATTCGAATAATTTCATCTGATGTGTCTTTTAAAATCATTTTCGTTGATGTTGTTCAATATTTGAATAGCGGCGAGTGGGTTAAGATTTGTTTGTCAGGTCCTAATTCGAGTTCAGATGATACATTTTTTATAAAAATATGAGACAACTGAGAATTTATCTGCTCTATATAAATTCGGATCGGATAATTTGACAATAAAATTTCCAATATTTTCAAAAATAAAAATTTCTATATCAAATTTTCATTACATTTGACAAATCTATTTCACAAGTAACTAAAGTATCCGTAGCATCACTCGGGCAATTATGTGGGCAAAATAATTCTTTAAATATTCAATTATTAAATTGGTATAAAATTAATATTGTTATTAGGATATTATCATTTTTTTCATTTGAAAATTGACTTAGAAAATATCCAAAAAAATTTAAAAAATTTAATTTCACATTTAAAGTTTCATCAATATATTAATTTATATTTTTTACTTTAATTTTACATCAAAAATTTTAATTAACGTATTAATTATATCTAAGATGATTTGGTTAATATACTAATTTATACTTAAATAAATAAATTAATACACCGATGAAAACTTTAGGATAAAATTAAAGTCATTTAAAGATTTTATATTTTTTTAATAACATAATCCAATTTTCTATAAAAATAATATATTTAAAAAAAAAAAAATGAAACTACTCCCTTGAAAATATATATATATAAACGAAGATCCCATGGAGAATCAATAATATAATTATTCACCAACGATTCTGCACACAGCATCAGAACGCCATGAGAAGAGGAGGAAGACTACAGAACCCTCTCCAAAACGACGACGGTTTGGCCTTCAATCCTCTCCACGATCCTCCACCACCACGATCACAAGAAAATCAACAACAGCACAGTCTCGAATCACCATCAGCTTCTGATCAACAAAACATTGAACCAGCGGTGCAAAAGTTCCCAGATGAAGAGAATTTGTTGAATGATGAAGTGGGGTCTTTGAGTATTGGTGAGGAAGCGAAGGAGAAGCAAAATAATGAAGAGGGTTTGGTCTCAAACAATGATGTTTATGATGTGCAGAGCATATTGAGAGAATTGAGTTCGAGTGTTGAAGAGCCTGAGTTGGGAGTTGAGCAGTTAAGGATCAATGATCAGTCACAAGTGGATGAGGTGAATCTAATAATCTTGAATTGAAATTTTCATTTTTTTTTTTTAATTCTAAGCTCTTAGTTTAATCAAAATATTGTTGATTATATGCTGTGGATAATGTGTTAGTTGATTATAAGTTTTGGTTTGGGTTAAAATCCTTAGAGCGGTTACTTTTGTGTCGCAAAATGTTGATTTATATAGGTAGGGGGTGTTAATCTCGTGCAATTTTAGGTTAGCATTGGACTGTAAAGAGTGGAATTGATGGTATATTATGTATGAAATGTCGATGAAATTTTTGAAATCAGAGAGATAAAATAAAAGGGTTTAAGGCTTTAAGCATCTGCCTGTTTTGATTCCCTTCCCCTGTTCCCCTGCAAAATCCTCAATGATTCTTCTGTTTCTCTCTAGCCACGACACCCAAAAGATGGCCATAACTGCAAAGCCCCAACACACTGGTGCCTTATTAAAAATGTATTCTTTGCTGTAGTCACCAAATAAAGATTTTTGATTAATTCTGTTAATGAAACAATCTAACGAATGTAATAATTTTATTGAAACAGAAACTTTATAAACAATATCAGAAACTTATAAACAAAATTACAAACCAAACCAAAGACAGAAACTTACAATTCAAGTAATCAAAATTTATAAATACACTGACTTGAAGATTGAGGCTAGCGTTAATGCTATGTCCTATAGCAGAATTTCGCCCCTACCCTTTGTGTTGTAGTTCTTTGGACGTTTGTCATCAGGATTCAACAATCTGTAAGTCGAATTTCTGCACTGGAAAACGACCCCTGGCGAATCTACTTGATATCTTTTTGTATTTCGTTTTTCCAAAGATCAGATGTAGTATGAACGTTTTTCATAGAAAAGTACCCACTTCGAATACATATTGTTCTATTTATAGAGACAGTTAGAAACTGTTAGTGTTGATGCAGTGTTGATGTCTTTTCAGTTGAACTGAAGGGTTGTGTTCTTTTGATTTAAACTAAAATTTAAATCCAAAATAAACAAAAACCAAAAACGTTTTTCAAAAGGCCCATCTTTTGACTAATTAATATATATTAACTACCATGCCAACCATACATCCAAGCCATTCATCAAAGCCCAAGCCCAAGCCTTATAATTCCAATTTAATATAAGTGTGCAAAGTCCACTTATAAACTTTATATATTCCCTTTACATTTCCAATGTGGGATTACTATCACTATTTGATATACAAACTCTTACAAATTCTTCAACTGAAACAAAATGATTTGTACGGAATTCTTATAATTCATTATAGGATTTCAAAACGAAATATAAATATCAACATATTAATGTTCCTTTTTTTTTTGGTAAGCCACTGTCTCTTGAGTTGGGAAACTTTTTACTGTTCTTACCTTTTTTGTACCTTCTCTTGTCCTCATTTGTTTTTCAGTTGCTCGCTATGGAGTCGATTTATGGGGAGAATGTCTTCATTCTTGACGGACAAAGTGGCTTACGATCTTTTCAGGTAACTCAACTATCCAATCACTAGTAAACTGTATTCTTTTGTAAGTGTCTCACATGCATGGCATTTTGCAGATTCATATACACATTGAAGCCCTTGATGAGCTTACTGTAACTGCTATGCTTAATTCATCGACTGAAACTGAAAGTTCAGATGACTTTGCTTACTCTTTCAAAGTCCAGTATCTTCCACCAATTGTGTTAACCTGCTTATTACCTAAATCATACCCAAGCCATCTCCCTCCTTTTTTTACCATCTCGGCTCAGTGGTTGAATCCCGTTAAGATTTCCAATCTTTGCTCTATGCTAGAATCAATATGGATCGACCAACCTGGGCAAGAAGTTATATATCTATGGACAGAGTGGCTACAGAATTCCTCTCTTTCATATCTTGGGTTCAGTGAGGAAATAATGCTTGGTCCTTATGGCATTGCACATACTGGAGATAGGCGTGCAATCTCTGGAAGCGTCTCTCCTGATTTTGATATTCCTTCAATTATGAGTTACAATGACGAGAGGTGCTGTGAGAACTTTCTCAAAAGTTTTCATGAATGCTGTATCTGTTTCAGTGAGTTTGCAGGTAATTACTGTTGAGGATTATGAAGTAAAGATATCTTTGGTGTTTCTCGTAGTCTCCAGGCACTTTCTGGAATTTCGAATACCTTTTCGGCATTATTATAAATTTATAATTTTATTGTTGGAAAACACTCTTCCTTCGTGCTTATAAATACTTACAGCTATGTTCTGAGCTTTATCTGAATGGTTTGCTTTTCCATAAGGTTTTGTTAACTTTTGATTGAATCATGGAAGTTTTCTCTGAAATATATATTGACAATGTTGAATAAGTGACTATTAGTACAGGAGTGTTATGGTGTATGTAGGACCTTAGTGCCTCATTCTATATCAACAGAATTTAGAGGATCTCTAAATGATTGAGGGATTGCATTGTCTTGTGTTATCCTGATCGTTGTTGGCATCATAATCTCTATACATTAGCTGTTATCTGTATATGGAAGGTCTGTACAACATTTATTCCTTTGCTGAAAGTGGACCATTTTTCCGATTATAAGTTATTTCTCCTATCTTGCCAGGTACTGAATTTGTTAGACTGCCATGCTACCATTTCTTTTGCTGGAAGTGCATGAAGACTTATTCGGACATACATATTTCTGAAGGAACCATAAGCAAGCTCCAGTGCCCAGATACAAAATGCGGAGGTATGATTCCTCCTAGTTTGCTGAAAAAGCTACTTGGTGACGAGGAGTTCGAACGCTGGGAGTCCTTAATGTTACAGAAAACGCTCGAGTCTATGTCTGATGTTGCATATTGCCCAAGATGTGAAACACCTTGTATTGAGGATGAAGAACAGCATGCACAGTGCTCTAAGTGCTTGTATAGCTTCTGT
>SKCR01050547.1:0-39002 GCA_019454045.1 Zanthoxylum bungeanum
CTGGCCAATACCTTGCTTTTACATGGTATGTCTTGCCTTGCGTGAACATGATATGCAGGATATACATGAATTGTGCTAATTAGCTCTTTCCTTGGATTCTTGATTAGCGAAGTAACATGTCACCCTACGTCCAAGGAATTACTGTCGAGTGTTCCGTAACTACTATCATGATGTACTTCTTCTCATGGTCTATAAATGAAAAGATTCATTCCTCTTAGTCATGTCCATCATTCCCGGACATGATTCCTTCTGACAACACTGGATCTGATAATTGAAATTATGGCCTACTATTCATGCATGTCTATTGTAACCTGACTGATACCCTTATGTCCGCTGATAAAGGAAAATATTATTTGCGAGTTTTCTGCTTGAGATGTTGGCCACTCCAACAGCTTTTTCTCTATAGTTTATAAATCGAACTGACTGACGTAACCTTGATTTTACTGAAGGTATGAATCGAATTGACGTGTACCCTTGTATACTCATTCTGAGTCTCCCTGTGCTTTTTGATTACATGATTCTAAATACCACAGCTTTACACTTTCACCGAGACTCTCATTACATTCACCAAGAAGGCCTCAGATGATGCGTATAACATTCCTATGGTACTTGTTCTACCAACTGTGAGTACTAATATTCCCAATTCCAAGACCATGAGCACCTAATTTGCGATCGACCAGATACAAAGCGGATCTGGAACATCTCTTTTTCCAACTCTGTCTCTTATCATGGCTGGATCCTTATAAGTTCTACTAGTTCATCTGACATGTTTTCATGCGCTATATGTGTCCTGCTGAATTGATAGTGAGGTCAATTGACCTGATTGATGCTCTGTCAACGTGGTATGTATCTTATTGGTTTCTTGATTGAGCTAGCTTAAGTCAATAGGAGGTTCTGCGATTAAGGAGTAAGTGAATGCATCACATGAAAACTTAAGAGTACTGCTACTACTGCCTGTTTTATATGAAATGAGAGCTTCGTCGAGTGGCTAGAACTATGGGGTATCAAATTGGTGGGGATTGTAGTTTTTACTAAAAATTAGGGTATGGTTGTTACTACTGTATGTTCTGATTCATTGAAGCCTGTTGGACGGCTAGATACCAACAGAGGGGAAGGTTATTGAAATGCGTGGGGATGACTATCCTGTTGCGTATATTAAAAATATCGTTGTTTCTGACGGACAACCAACTCTGCCAGTCTGGAAGTAGATCCCCAGATGAGCTGCATGTCTTCAGTGAGATCATCCTCATTGTTGGGATTTTATCAGGGCGGCGCAGCGGAAGAAGCGCGGTTTGGGC
This sequence comes from Zanthoxylum bungeanum, assembly GCA_019454045.1. Classification (NCBI taxonomy): domain Eukaryota; kingdom Viridiplantae; phylum Streptophyta; class Magnoliopsida; order Sapindales; family Rutaceae; genus Zanthoxylum; species Zanthoxylum bungeanum. Next base: position 1,299 of record SKCR01050547.1, read on the forward strand.
GCAATCATAGTTTAAAATTTTTAAACTTACGAATAAATTATTCAATATCCAGTATTAATAATTCATTCATATTTCAGCTAAACATATTTATTCGATATCATATAACGACATAAATAATATAGAAACACCGCGAAACTTTTACGAAAACATTTTTCCGTAAAATAGCATAAAACGCGTTTCCGGCCGAACCGACCGACCAATGCACATGGGGACTGCCCAGGCAAGCCCCAAAAATATTTGGATAGTTCGTGGGATGCCCAAATAGTGACTAACTCACTGTTTGGACAGCTGTTACCCGGTAACGCCGTTTTTCGCCGTTTTCACGTATTTTCACTTCGAAATAATTTCCTGTAATTATTTTTCTTGGGCAATTAAAATAAAGTTATTTATTTTAATTACTCAATACATAAAAACTGAAATTTTACCCAAGAACTCATATTTCTATAAAATTATCGTTTGACCCCTAAACTTTGCATTTTGTTCATTTTAGTCCTCAAATTGTCAAATACAATTTTGGATGATTCCAAATCAGTTCTAAAATGATTTTCAACATGGACAACATATCAAAATACAAATTGCAACAAAATCTCCACTAAAAGACAAAATTACCGAGAGCCCTTAAGGTTTTACAATTTTGTAATTTACTAGAATCTTGTTCAAAACAAGTCAAGATCAAATCCAATCAATCTCAAATTTAATATGCATCATATAAACGCCATAATATATCACATATATGAAAATCCTCAAATATGGAAAGGGTTAAGAACCCTAATTTTACAATTTCTTCAAATTATTAAAATACATCAAATTAAACAAATTCAATACTTTCATCAATTCTTTACCACACCAAACAAGTCTCACCACCATGAAACAACTCAAGAATAATTTTAGGTCATCAATGAGTGGCTTAGTAACTTTAGAATGGCAACATGAATATCAAATAATCAAAAGTAAGTTTTTGAAACCATTTCAAGCTTACTTCATTATCATACATGCTTTCATCTTTCAAACAAGTTCAACAACCATTTAATCACAAACTAAAAGTGTAGAGACAACATCCTAGTAACACATGTTGAAGCTAAGCATGATAGAAATAATTTCTTAGTTGAAAAGTTTAAGAAAAAACTTACAAAATCCAAGTATTTTCAAGATTTTTCTTCTTGTTCTTCAACTTTGCTCTCAACTTTCTTTGTAATGTTTTTGGTAACTTGTTATGAAAACCAAAATGAAACAAAACCCTTTTATTAATAATTCACTTTCGCCGAAACTTTTAAGAAAAATAAATATCATGACATTTCAATTTTGTTTCAATAAATTAAATGATAAAGTATTAGTCAACTTGCTATTTTAGACATTACAACATTTAATGAAATGCAACAAGTTTAACCAATCAACCTTAGCCATTTAAAAGTTAAATCATGACTTAAGATATTTTGTTACTTTAATTAATTTAATCATATAACATTTATATAATTAAATAATTAAATAATTAAATACAAATATCTTAAATATATGTATTATATTTAAATTAAATAATCAAAAATAAATATATCAATCATATATGTCAAAAATCATAATTTGACATATTATTAATGTGTATTTAATAAAATCAAATATTAAATACAAATACACATCAATTAGGAAATGACCATTAGGTCCATCTGCATGTATGTTTCGTTTAACCGTTAAACGACTTATAAATAATCAGTATTATTCATAATAGTTGCCCTAGTGCTCTACGAGTATATTTCACTAGTGAGACTCTCTAGATTCAGGCATATCTATCACGAAATGTAATTTTGTGTCCATAATTTACCCATCCGTAAATTATGACGACCACGGATAAACTCGTTGAATCATACAAGTCGAGGTCATTAAATACGTATAATCCTTATGTCACGGGTATCTGGATTATCCCAAAGATATAGATATAAACGTCAAATCTCTATAGGTATAATCATGTCGACGTATCTATTAGTAATCTTCCAAATAACAATCGAAACTTACTTCCGAAGTATACCACGACCATGGATTTAACATATTGTTAATCATATAATGAATACTTATGCCTTGTACACAGGACTGACGTATCCTATCTTGATACACACAGGATATCAGGAGCATGAGTCCACACCCAATGAACAGGTGGAGGTTTGATCTTAATAGATCGGGGATGTGACTGTCATCTAAGTGTGGAGGATAACTTATATATCCACAGTGGTATCTCAAGTCAAAGAATCACTATGCAACTCGACCCGAGAAGATTCCTATTGACGTTGGTGTACCATCTATTAGGTAATCTTCAATGAGTCGTTCAGTGTTTATGAAATAAATACCTACATGTCTATACGAGTCTCCCGAGACTCATGGCTCATTGGGATAAACCATCGGACCAAGTCCGATATATGACATGTACTGGTCTCAACGGATTTTACTAACCGACCCGTGTCAGTAAATCTTGACCGGAACTTTATTTCATAATATATATCTAGTAGTGACACTTCCCAATGTCAATTACAAGCTACGTTGTAATTGCACACTATATTATATATTATCGGGTCGTTGTCTAATATATATATATATATATATCACTAAATATGATTTAGTTCCAATCTAATGAATTAGATCTAATATATATAATAAAAGACAAGAGGTGCAACCATAAATAAGTAATATTATGGAAAAAGGTATTGCTCGTATTAATGAATCAGACATACATACGATCCAGATTGGTGCTCTGAGCACCAACCCTAACACTCATCACGTGCAACACTAAATCTACTAACTATTTCTTAAGGTTTCGAATGGTGTTCTGATCAAACGGGGGCTAGTGGGTTAGGTGGAAGTGCGTTTGACAGGTATTTGGGTAATTGAGGTTACAAATTACTTAGGCTCGTCTAAAGTCTGGTTGGGTGGCTAACTACTATCGATGTCGGTAATAAGGCAATGGGATTGGGGTTTATTCTACTGAGGATCGCATGCTCGGCTACCACTAGCGGTGGGTGAACAAATCTGCCTATTGATTCATGAGTTACTGTATAGTGGGGTGTTATTGTCACACCATGCTGAATACGTGCTTACTAACTTGTTCTTGAGATTGAGACATGGTTCTTAATCAGAAATTAAATGATCAAATTTATGCCTTGGTGGCCTGCATTTCCTAAAATCGCCAATTTCTAACTTAAAATGTTATCATGAAGTTTGAGCTTTCTCGGTGGGACAGTTACTTATTCCTATTATATGGAAGGGAAAAACCTAGACATTAAACAGAGTATATGTATTGGTACTGGCTTACCTAACTGAATCGCTCTGGCGGAATCTATTACCTACTATAGAATAAATATAGGTTTGACGTCGACGGAATAAAATTATCCTAATCAGTACCTCTAAAAGATATGGTAGTACACATGTCGGGAATCTTGTTGTTTTGGGATACTCTACCTCGTGCTAATGGTCATGAATTTTTATGGTAACGAGTTTACAACTCATAGAGGAAACATGGGTATCAAAGAATCTACTATCGATGATGCTAAAGGCTTGTTGGGTGCCTGGAAAGCTAAATTGAATTCTTATGCTCAGCTTAGGGATTTTACTGAGCTAAGGGTTTCCTGTCCTTTACTAACTGTCATATACTGCACATGGGAAATACTATTTATTCTTGCTACGTGGAAGTTTTAATACATGAAGTCTTTCTAAGGAAAAGCGGGAAAACTTACTTATAGTCGATGGAACCTGAAAGGGTTACACCTTACATACGAGTATCTCAGACATACGTCGCATGCAAGATATCAATACCCTACCGCTGCAATTATATACCCTAAGACCGTGAGATCTGATACCAACTTCTTCACATCCTAGTATATCTGGGACGTAACTGGCAAGAGACAGCATGACCATCCCTCAAGCCTCTGACGTACACATGTGATGACTATGTAACCTATACCAAATCTCATGAATGTGATGCATAATTTCTATCTCAAATAATCCATTTATTAAAATCATATTAGTGCCAAGTTTTCACATTCAAAATATATAAACATATACATAAACATCTTAGGTACTTCCAATTTTCATAACCCAAATTAAAACCAACTAGACACATGTTAGGCCTGTTGGACAATTATGACCTATAGCATCACTATTTGTACAGATCATGGTGTTGTTGTACAAATTAACTATGTGACAAAGGAGATTGCACTCTTATCATTTGTGATTAGATCACCTAGATGTATAAATGATAGAAGGTCCTTATGATTTGTTCCTGGATCGAGAATGATATGAGACAGTATCAGTCCACAAAGGATAAATCATTAAATATCCCTAGTCAGAGTATTATCGAGATTAGACATCGATAAATACGTAAGAGACTAGTATTACACTTTTGCGCGTTATGAGGGCACAAACGGCATAGTTCTCATATATTTTGGTATAGGATACTCATGCAAGTGTAATAGGAGGTTGTGTTTTACCGATGGTACGGGAAACAGCTTCGCTCTGGATAGACCCCCTCGAAATTCCATTTGTAGTATGACTATGTGTCTATGGAAGTCCGAAATTAGGGTAAGTGTATTTGGTCTTAACCTGATACTTGCACCGCTAATACTTACGACAATCAATATACTTTGGTTTTGGTCGTCCAGGGCTTTAACAGGTTCTGTGTACGCCTCTACTAGGTATATTGAGAATCGTAGTGTGTTGGGTGTGATGTCAAGACGGAAGTGTCACTCCAGTCATATGGAGATGATGATCGCGTAGGGATACAGAACTGGTTCTCTAAAGGGTTGCAACCATCGGGATAATATGACTTGGTCATGATTATCCGATAATAAAGAGACTAGTTGCTTGTCATCCGATATATGTTTCGCACGGGGTAGACACTGTACCAGCCCCAGGCCTTGCATGTGATCATCCGATACTGGATCGAAATACGCAATACTATGTATACTACGCCTGATATAGATCTTATATTCCTGTAAGGATATTTCTGGAGAATTGGGTAGGCATGGCGCTTTGCTAGAAGCCAACTTTGTCTTGTAAATCGGTAACAACGTAGTACTAGGTACTTACGTGTTCGGATAGTCCGACGACCGAATTTACTGCCAACATATCTGGGGATCTCATGGGTCGCTTCCCGAAGATTCACCGATGACGTATGACTCGCACTTTAATTAATATGGGATTAATTAGATGAGAGAGAAAATTAATCTGGGATTAATTGAGGAGATATTTTATCTGGGATAAAATATCATTTAAAGAGAGAAACGATTAATTTGGAATTAATCGATAAATTAATATATTCGATATATTAAACGAAATTGGATTTCGACCCGTAATTGAAATTAGATTTTAAATCGGGCGAACGAATTAATTTAGAATTAATTCGTTAGCGACGTGAATAGTAATTATGCTAGGCATGATTATTTAATTAAATTAGATTTAATTACGTCGCAAAGGAAAATTCGTTAATTTGGAATTAGCGAACCCGAGACCGGGATTATTTGCGAGCGCATTCGTATTTCGAATTCGAGTGCGGTACGCAAGTCAAATCAAGCGTCAAATCGCTAGTCACATCTAGAGTCACATCATTCGTCAATCAAGTGATGGATGTCTTTCACTTTGAGTGATTGACACCAGTCATTATTCATTGATTGATGGGAGTTGATGGTGGTGGTTGAAAGCTTTAATTGGTTTGACTTTTTAAAGCCAAAATTTGGTATATGATTTTGGAAAATCAATTACCAAAATTTAACAACACATTTTATCTCTCTCTCCTCTCTTTTCTCTTCATCTCTCTCGTCCAAGAAGTGCTTTCTTCTTTCTGTTTTCTTGTCTGAAAAATCGAGAACCAAGGAGGAAAAGGGAAGCAAAGTGTGGTGATTTTGTGGCAAAATCATCAAGAGCTAGCACTCCGAGAGACATGCAAAGTTGATAAGGAAGTCCACCCATGAGCTTGGGATCATTTCGCAAAGCTTGGAGCTTGACGGAGGACCTCACATGGCCGGTTCTTGGAGGAAACCAGCAGCTCACTGTCGAGAGGTCCAGAGGGCAGAAAATAAATTTTGTTCGTCGCTGCGTCGCTCAACCGATCGATGTAAGTATTCCGCAACTTGCTTTGATTGTATTCGCACTTATTTCTATGCTTTGTATTCGATCCTCGGGGCCGTAGAACTCCAACAATGGTATCAGAGCTGAGTAAAAGCATGAAATATGACTTAGGGTTAAAATTTGGGTAAAATGATTTTGAGCATGATTTTATGAAATTGGATGAATGAATATGCTTAAATTTGTTTTAATTGAAGTTTTATTTGATCAATTTGATGAAAAATTGTTTGGAATATTTTTCCCCAAAATTATTGGCTTGGCCGAATGGTACCCTAAATTGTGGTCTTGGTGATTTTTGTTTTTTGATTCATTGGATGCCTTGAAAAAAAATTGGGAATGATGATTTAATGTTTAATTGGATTCAATTGGATTGGATATAAAAATTGGACATATAAATCCCCATTGCCGAGAGCACTTTGAGCATGTTTGGGTTTGATTTTTTGATCAAAATGTGTTGGACACTAATTGATGTAATTAAGCATGATTAGTTGTGTGAATTGATAATTTGGAAATATTGATTTATGTAATTAATTATGCTATACACTTTGGATTAATTAGATTGTGAAATTGGACTTTTTGTAATTTAATTAAATGGGCTTAATTTTGGAAATTGGGCTTTTAAAGTTGTTATTGGGCTTATTGGGCTTGGTTGTACCAAGTTAGGTTTAGGCTAATTTGGTTGGATCCAATTGGGCCCAAAACCGCTTCCATAAAGCCCAAATGCGACTAATGGACCTTTAAAGTTTAATTGGGCCTAATAGGCCTAAATTAATTTCTAGGCTTATGGGGTTACACCTTGATTGGACTTTGGTTATTAGGTTTGACCCGAGTTGACCAAAAGTCTACGCCTTAAGAAATTAATTAAAAGCCCATTGGACTTTAATTAAATTAACATTGGATGTTAATCGGGCTTTGAGACCCGTAACGATTAAATTTGGAATTTAAGTCGTAAAATTTCATTAATAAAGTGTAGTATTTAATTTGGAATTAAATAGCGAATTAGTATTAAATACAAATTGAATTGGATTTAATTTTGTAGTTTAATTTAATTCAAGAATTCGTACTTTGAGTACCTATTCGCAAAACGAGTTTGGCTCGCGCAAAATCAAATCGTTGTTTGAACATTGGATGGTCACTAATTATCAGATTAATTAATTTTATTAGATTGATTGATAACATGCTTGTGTGAATACATGGTTGCGATGCATGAATAATATATATCGGATGGATATTAGATGGGTGGGGCAATTTTAGAAATTGTTGTAATAAATTTGGATTTTATTAATTGGACCTACGTGTCCAGCCTTATTACCTCCTTACTCTTTGTATTCTCTTCTCACCTATTCCCCTCTAGGGGTGAGCAAAACCGGTTTCGGTTCCGGTTCCGCATGGAACCGGAACCTACCCGGAAAAATTCGGTTCCGCACTAAGTGGAACCGGAACCTACCCAATTAAACAGGGTACCCTATTATTCGGTTCCAATCTGGTTCCGGTCCGGTTCCGAATTACCCTATTTTAAAATATTATAATGAAAACTAAATTCCAATACGAGTGCTATTATTTTAATCTTTGTTTTAGTAGTAATATATTTGCATATAAAATATTAAATTTCATGTAAATATGCAATTTCTCATGAGTGATATGCTACTCATATATTAGCTTTCTTAAATAAAGTGGGCAAATAAAAAGACACTATATCAGTTAATTGGGTAGATACAGTCTCCAGGTTGTTGGAATAGGAACATAGAAGATCTGTTATGGAGTTCTTTATCTTTTGCTTGGGGCAGGGAGAGGATGAGAGGAGGGTGGCAATGTGCTATATTTTGTGGATCTGATACTCCTTAGAAATTGTTCTGATAAATGCATATTCTCATTTGAGTGTTACTGGAAGGGATTATGTCTGCCTTTGGACCCATGTTTAACAATTTGAGCAACAACCAGCAAACAATTGGAAGGGATTTTTTAGCATCTCATCATACACACAGTATTTCAATATAGATATAGACATTGTCATAAACAGATTGATAAGTTGTTTGTATCCCCTTTCTCAAGATTTTTGGAACAACAGTATAAAACCGGTTCCATGGTCCGGTTCCGGTTCCGATCATTTTGGAACCGGAACCTACCCGGATAAAATCGGTTCCTTCATTTTTAGAACCGGAACCTACCCGATTATAACTGGTTCCGGTTGGAAAATCGGTCCGGTTCCAACCGGTTCCGGGTAGACCCGGAACCGTTGCTCACCCCTATTCCCCTCAATGTAAATGAGGTTTCTTTAGAAGTGTAGTGTAACGGGTAGAAGCAAATATATGTGCTAGCGGGAGAGAGAAAGGGAGAGATTTGATTTAGGATCAATGTGTAAAGTATCCATCCGCATATCATTATTACTTTATTCATATGCGCTTTATTATGTGTTTAGAATGCATGTTTAAGGGTGTATGATGATGAGACCATAACAAAGATAATAAATTGGTTGCCAATTTGCACTCGAAAAACCCTTTCAAAATATTAAGCGTTTTTCCTTCCATTGAGTGATTCTTACTCAAGATCCAAGACTGGCATTGGCTTATTGGCCAAAGTCAAGGCCTTTGTCCGTCGAGGATATGTTTGAATCACGAGAGCTTTTTTACATATTGGTGTCTTGTCCAAGTTGTGGTTTGTTGGCCAAAGTCAAGACCACTTCTTGTCCATCGACATTGATTACGAAGCTTTCCATGGTCAATGGGTCACGCTTGACTAGGATCACTAAGTTTGTTGTGCCAAAGCAAGGCTTAGTTGATTCAGAGGAAAAAGGTTAGGCAATATATTGGATATATTGGCATATATAAGATATATGTTTCGGACTTGGATGTGACCGGCGTAATCACACACGTATAACGCAAGCGCACGTATCGTTCAAGTAGTATAAAAAGTATCGATCCCACGAGGACTTAAAACCTTTTTGTTATTAATTTATGGGGCCAACTGATTACCAGTATCTAACAGGTTGTTTGATTGATTGATTTGAAATGACGATGATTCTAAATTTAAAACAAGTAAATAAAATTGCTTAAAAGTAGGTTGAGAAAAATCCAAATTTATAAAAACTATCCAGGGTTGTGATTAATTCCAATATTATTTAGAAGATGAAGTGGTTATCTTAAAGTTGGGTAAAATATTGATTTATTAACCTGGAACACTAAATTATGTAAAAGCCTCTTCCGATGGTCAATTACAAATACCTAGTATAATCCAATTGAACCATATGTCTATGTCAACCAAATTACCTAGATTCATTAAGTTTGAGTTCCAATTATGGCTACCCCGCCCGACAGGTATATTCCTATCCTGTAAGGAAATCTATTAAAGGGTTATCTATCCTCAAGGAAGATCGTGGGCTATTGAGTCTAAGGTCTTAAACTTAAAATCCCTATGTCTAGTTCATTTTAAGTTTACAATCAATTTTATTAATGGCCAGTAATAAAAAGCATTAAGATTAAGACTCAATAAATAAATCTTTAAATTACCCACCTATAATCTAACCCTTATAAAACAGTGATATTGAAATTCATCACAACCCCAATAACTGGCTTAGTTACGACACATATTTACGGGTAGTAAAAACTTAATAAAATAAAAGACATAAAGTAAATTGCTGAAAATTAAATACTGAAAAGTAAATTGCTGAAAAAGTAAAAATAAAAGTAAAAAGTAAAAAAATTAAAAATTAAAAATTAAAAAAATACTGAAAAGTAAATTGTTGAAATTAAATAAAGTAAAAGTATAATAAAAGAGAATGCTGGGGTTAGAGGATCAACTTTTATTACTACTATTTTAGATATCTCCCTTAATATAATATATTAATTTGCGTGATAATTACTAACCAGCCATATAGGCGGTATCCTGATTAAGTCAAATTAATAATTAATTACCAACCGACCAACCAGGCGGTATCCATATTAAGTCAGGTTAAAACCAATTTATAATTAATTACCAACCGACCAATATAGCGGTATCCTTTTTAAGTCAGGTTTTAAATAGTTTTTATATTATAATTAAGGGAGATTAATCTAAATAGTAATAATAAAAGCTTTACCTTTCACCCCAGCAAAGGAGAATTACCTCCTCATTTCTTGAAAAATAAAAACTGCAAAAGTAAAGAAAGAAAATGTTGTGCGTAAAAGTAAATTGCGGAAAGTAAAAACTGAAAAGTAAAGAAAAGAAAGTGCGAAACTGAAAATTAATTACTAAAAACTGTAAATAACTCAACTAGATACAATCTTCTTATTTATTCATTAAGAATTTCAAAGAAGAAAGTATGAATTTTACAAATGAAATGGCTTGGTATTTATAGGCAAAATTTTGCCACCATCAAATCATCCATCAAATTCTCCACCAAATCCATTATTAATTTCTCCACTAATTACTCCACCAAATCCATAATTGCTCCACTAATTGCTTATCTTGTTGGGTGGTGATTTGATAATTTTTATTAATTATTTATTAATTAATATTTTGCTTTGAAAATGATTGATAATGACTTTTAATAATTACACATCACACACTTCTGGATAGTTCATCAATTTCGGGCATGAAATATTCAGAATTCGAAATTATTTTGTCTTTAAAAGTTGTAGATCTTTGAGTCTTCTTTAATCTGGAACTTGAATAAGCTCAATCCGATATCTGAGTAAAGAGTTATGCCCCAAATACGACAGATGCCCAAAACTGGAATTTCCAAAACTGCACTTCGTCAAAACGCCCTTTCAAGTTTCCAATCTCCAAAATTAAAATATCAAGTCCAATAATTGCCATTATTTGACCCATATTTCGTCCTAAATGATTTCATTAAGTCCCAATATTATTTTATCTGTAAATAAACTAAAACACATCAAAACGTTCATCAAACCCGAGAAACTAAACAAAATATTAAGTAAAAGGGGCGGTAAATATTGATATATTTTCCGCTCATCACACCCCCAAACCTAACATTTTGCTAGTCCTCGAGCAAAACAAATAAAAAATAAAATTAAACTAAGCCACTTTCGTAGGGATCACGGTTGCATTTAGCATATGCAACAAGCCTTTAAACCCCTAGGTGTCCCTAGTGGACGAGTTTAGTCTCGTGAGGGCTTACAGCAACGATACCCACAAACGTTTTACAAAAGTAAAAAGATAATAAAACTAATGCACACAAAAGCAAAAAGACAAGAGAAAAGAGAATAAAGAAGTTAGTGACTAATCAGGTGAAACTTCTACTTCAAGTTACTAATTGTTTTCTTCCTTCTAAATTACCGAATAAGTAAATTCTCCGATTATTTTTACCATTCTTCATATACACAGCCAACAAAATATTAAACAACTCGTTTTTGCCCACAACAGTCATAAGTGCAGTTGATAAGAGAGTAATATTTTTGTCCTAAAGTTCTATCAGATTTAACACCCTTTGGTAGCAATGGAATAATTTTTCTCATTTTTCTGATTTTTCTTTGATTTTTTCTCTATTTTTTATTTATATACAATATCTTCCATCTATGTAGCGAGTGTTGGGTCGGTGACTCCCAAACCAGTTGGTTTTAGGGCACCAGGTGTTAAGACACCCCTACGAACTTAATTACTCAGACTTCAAATATATATATTTTTGCAACATCTTCGATCCATGTAACGAGCTTTGGGCCAGTGACTCCCAAACCAGTTGGCTTTATGGCACTAGGTGTTAAAACACCCTTACAGACTTAATAACTCGGATCTCAGACGTTTTTTTTTTTTTTTTTTTTTTTACTCCATTGCTTTTTGAGATGCTTCCTCTATTAAACTAGAGCACTGAATATTACAAACTTTTCAATTTTAGCTCATGTCTGTATGTTACTATATATGTTGATAATATTTGCTAACTGAACATGAAGATCCATTTTAGTCCGTTTAAGGAGAATTCACAAATTAAATAATTCAAAATAAAATAAACAAAAATTAACTTGTTTCGAAAATAGGCTTGAGATACGTCTCAGGAGTGGAAACTCCTTACTCGGCTATCTCTTACCAATTTCACTTTTTTAGTCAAATTAAAATACAAAAACGCAAAATATTTTTGTAATTTTTTGAAAAATTTTCAATTTTTTTTTGTATTTTTCGAAAAATTTTGGACTAAAAATAAAAACATACAAACTAAAAACAAGGTACTAATCAACTAATTTCCTCCCCAAACCTAAATGAGACATTGTCCCCAATGTCTTAAACAGTAAAATGAGAGTTAAGAAGGTCGTACCTGGTTAGCTGAAATCTACAGGAAATTAAAGGTTAAGATCCAGATTAATCTGACGCCTCTTACCACGATCGTCCTCGGACCAATTTATCTTTGAAAGGATAGGGTCAACTTGTGGTTCATAGGCTATGAGTTGGTCTATTAGATCCGGAGCGGTTCTGGCAGTGAAGAGGAGTTCTTTCAAAGGTTTTGACACGAACCCATTTCTCCGAGCATCATCAAGAAACACACAAAGAAAATCATAAAATCCATCAACATTAAACAGTCCAAGTGGTTTCTGGTGTATGTTCAGGTTCGCCCAAGATAGTACAATAAAAATTTCCTCCAATGTGCCCAAGCCACCTGGCAAAGCAATAAAAGCATCAGCACGGTTAATCATTTCTACCATCGTTCAGACATACCTGGCACGATCAGTTCCTCTCCGTTTGATGATCCAATAAGATTTGCCTCTGCCAAGGGTTTGGGATGATTCCCAAACATGACTGCCTCCTTCCTGTACAGCCTTTGAAACGATCCCCATTAGTCCAAGATTGCCTCCGCCATATATTAAGTGCATATTCCTTGCTGCTAAGACTCGACCCAATCATGTGCTGCCTCTACGTATTGTGGCTTAGTACCAATACTACTACCGCAAAACACACAGATGTTCTCAACTCGTCTTCTTGAAGTGGCTTCCATTTTTTTATGTATTTCTTTCTCAACTCGGGATGCCTTCAAAAGTGCAATGACGGGCTGAATTTATAGTACCTGAAAAGGGTGAGTAAAAATAGCACAAGTATCTTCCAGAGGACGATTAGTAGCGAAATAGTAAAATAGATCGTGATAGTCAACAAAGATCTGGATCATGTCGGAGAAAATAAAAGAAATCAACAAACAAATCACAATTATTAAGAAAAGACAAAAAGATATAATATTTACAAGAAAAGTAACGGCTTGATTGACGTCTATGCGTCAGGGACAAGCTTCCCATCCAATTTTCTTATAAATTGGCAAACAGGGTCTTTTTGAGTCAGATTCCAGAGACTTAACAGTTGTCTTTCTTTTGGAATTGTGTATGTAATTTGCGAATGGCTATATGAACATATCCACTGGGATGCGTCTCAAGAGTTAAAGATAAATCATCTAAAGACTCCTTACTCAAGCCATCCCTAATGAATTTAATTTTGTCTTCGCGATTATCAGACACCATTCCTAAAGAACGACAACGAGTGTTGCAATTAAATCGTGCACATTTGAAACAAACACCCATTTGCTTAGCTCTACGTTTCTTTGCATAGGTGCTTCTTCCAAAACCAGACACAGATGTGAAATAAAAGAGTCAGAAGACTCACCTGCCAATCGGACTCCTGCTTCAATTACCCAACGAATATCATTAGGAATACCATGGATTGTCAATAACCTCATCCGTTCCAAGCGAGCTTTGTATACTTTCATCGGAGATTTTTGAGGGAGAGAAGGAAATTGCTTGCGAAGATTTGCGAGAGCTTCTTCCATATTGAAATGACTAATCCTGCAAAAAATAAAACACACAAAAATAAAACACACCAAATCACAATATATACACAAATTGCATGGGTTGCCTCCCTGAGCGCTAAGTTTAAAGTCGTCAGCCAGACTTGGCTTCTCGAACGTTAAGCTGGATCTGAAAGTGTAACACTTTCTTTTTGTCGCTCAAATGATTCTCCCCAGTAGTGCTTGACACGCTTGTTTTTAACCTTGAAAGTTTTGTTAGCGTCAGGATCATGTATCTCAACGGCTCTATTTGGTAAAACTTTGGTGATCACAAATGGACCTGACCACCGTGATTTTGGCTTCCATGGGAAGAATTTCACCCTTGATTTGTTTAACAGTACCTTCTGCCCTGGTTCCAGTTGTATGCGCACTAACTTCTCATCATGTCTCTTCTTGCCCTTTTCTTTGTACAATTTGGCATCCTCAAAAGGCTGATTGTGAAATTCCTCCAATTCGTTGAGTTGGTGGAACTTTTTCTCTTCTGTTGCTTGTAGTGCAAGAATTGGCTCCTTCAGTACAAAAGACGCTTTATCTTTAGGCTCCACAGGCAATTGACATGTTTTAAGTTTGTCAGTAGAACTTTGCATTGCATTGGAGTTCTGAATGGTACTGTGTATCACATCGAGTCTGAAACATTCCTCCTTCTTTTCATCATCTGGGAAATTCATGGCCTTGAAAACATTGAATGTTACTTCTTGGTCCTGTACCCTCATGGTTAATTCTCCTTTTTGTACATCAATAATGGTTCGACCTGTAGCCAAGAATGGTCTCCCAATGATGATTGGCACGTCTGCGTTTTCCTCCATATCAAGGACAATAAAATCTGCTGGGAAAATGAATTTGTCAACCTTGACCAGCACATCCTCAACTACGCCTCTTGGAAATACGAGCGTTCTATCAGCAAGTTGCAGTGAGACTGAAGTTGGCATTGTTTCTCCAATCTGTAATTTCCTGAAAATAGAAAAAGGCATCAAGTTAACACTAGCACTTAAATCACATAAAGCCTTACCAAAGTTATGTTCTCCAATGACGCAAGGAACAGTGAAACTGCCAGGATCTTTCAACTTTGGGGGAAGTTTCCTCTGAATGATAGCGCTGTATTCTTCTGTTAATGCTACTGTCTCGTAATCTCCCAATCTCCGCTTTCGTGAAAGAATATCTTTCATGAATTTGGCATAGGTGGGCATTTGTTCCAACGCTTCTGCAAATGGAATGTTGATATGCAGCTTTTTGAAGATTTCCAGGAACCGAGAAAACTGCTTGTCCAATTTGTTCTTCTGAAGACGTTGAGGAAAAGGTGGAGGTGGAGTGATCTGTCTTTTTCCTTTGCTTTTCTTTTTCCTTTTTCCTCCACTGTTGCTTTGTTTCTTTTGGAACTTCCTCAGCAGTTGAATTGACTCCAACATCTTTGTTGATTTCAGTACCGCTTTTAACATGATGGCATGACATTGCTCCTTTCCCATGTTTCTTGGATTTGGCTCTGTGTTGCTAGGAAGGGTACCTGGCGCAGTCTGTAACTCTGAGCATTTTCCAGTTGTCCCATTTGATTCTCCAGTATTTTAATAGAAGCAGATTGACTTTGAATTAATGTTGTTTGAGCTTGAAACATAGCATCGTATTTTGCTTCTTGCTTTTTGAACATCTCTGCAAACCATTTTTTCATTTCTGGTTCTTTTTCATCTGCTCCTGGCCTTTGTTCTGCTGGTGGAATCCAGGTGGTGGATAGTTTTTGCTGTTGGCCTGAATTGTTGCTCCATGATAAATTAGGATGATTCCTCCACCCTGGTTGTAGGTGTTGGAATATGGATTGTTCCCCTGTCTGTTGAAATTGTTGACATAATTCACCGTCTCTTCTTCATGTTGGTTTGGTTCTGGTGCTCCTCCATATGGTGAACTTGTGGTTCCAGCGATGTTCACAACTTGCGTGCTAGTGTTTCTAGACATTTGCATATCTGATCCAGCCTGGTATTCACTGCTGTGTTTGCTCCAACTTCATAAATTCCTGCAATTCTTTGGATCATGCTTCTTTCTGTTGGCCACAAGGAATTGTTGTTGGCCATTTCTTCGATTAGGTCCCAGGCTTGATCTTCTCCTTTTGCCATTAAAGCTCCTCCAGCAGCAGCATCGATTGTGGTTCTCATTATTCCAGAAAGCCCATTGGACTTGAAGCCATTTTGGAATCTCATGGTGAGGATATTTTCGGAGTAATCTTTATACCTTTCCCAAGCTTCACAGAGGGATTCTGAATCTTGTTGTACAAAGGATGTGATGTCATTCCTCAGCTTTCCGGTTCTGGCTGGTGGAAAGTACTTTGCAAGAAATTTGGTGGCTAAAGTGTTCCAAGTTGTGATAGAACCTGGTGGTAGTGAATGTAGCCAAGCTTTAGCTCTGTCCTTCAAGGAGTATGGAAAAACACGCAGTCTCATTGCTTCTTCAGCTTCTCGGTTGTAATTAAAAGTGTCGCAAACTTCCAGGAAGTTACTGATGTGGGCATTAGGATCTTCAGTTGCATTCCCCCCAAATTGAACTGACTGCTGAATAATCTGAATGCATGTTTTGATGTCACATGTATTTGCTGGTAAGGGAGGAAGTACAATACAGGAAATGAGTCTGTCAACCATCGGAATGGTTCTGTCTCGAATGGGAATTGGTGGTGCAACGTTCAAAGGTTCAGGTTCCATGTTGACTAAAGCTTCTTGGCCTTCTCGCCTTTCCCTTCTCAACTGTCTGATGGTTCTTTCAATCTCAGGGTCAAGCGGATGGATTTCAAAGCTTCTGGCTCGTCTCATTAAATGTCTGAGAACCTGAAACACTAGAAAACAAAAACAATAAGTAAAAATAAAAATAAGATACAAGTAACAAATCTAATCCCTAAACTAATAGTAAAAGATAAATAAGTCCCCGGCAACGGCGCCAAAAACTTGACCGGCTTAATCACACACGTATAACGCAAGCGCATGTATCGTTCAAGTAGTATAAAAAGTATCGATCCCACGAGGACTTAAAACCTTTTTGTTATTAATTATGGGGCCAACTGATTACCAGTATCTAACAGGTTGTTTGATTGATTGATTTGAAATGACGATGATTCTAAATTTAAAACAAGTAAATAAAATTGCTTAAAAGTAGGTTGAGAAAAATCCAAATTTATAAAAACTATCCAGGGTTGTGATTAATTCCAATATTATTTAGAAGATGAAGTGGTTATCTTAAGTTGGGTAAAATATTGATTTATTAACCTGGAACACTAAATTATGTAAAAGCCTCTTCCGATGGTCAATTACAAATACCTAGTATAATCCAATTGAACCATATGTCTATGTCAACCAAATTACCTAGATTCATTAAGTTTGAGTTCCAATTATGGCTACCCCGCCCGACAGGTATATTCCTATCCTGTAAGGAAATCTATTAAAGGGTTATCTATCCTCAAGGAAGATCGTGGGCTATTGAGTCTAAGGTCTTAAACTTAAAATCCCTATGTCTAGTTCATTTTAAGTTTACCTAATCAATTTTATTAATGGCCAGTTAATAAAAAGCATTAAGATTAAGACTCAATAAATAAATCTTTAAATTACCCAACCTATAATCTAACCCTTATAAAACAGTGATATTGAAGTTCATCACAACCCCAGATAACTGGCTTAGTTACGACACATATTTACGGGTAGTAAAAACTTAAATAAAATAAAAGACATAAAGTAAATTGCTGAAAATTAAATACTGAAAGTAAATTGCTGAAAAGTAAATAAAGTAAAAAGTAAAAAGTAAAAAGTAAAAAGTAAAAAAATTAAAAATAAATTACTGAAAGTAAATTGTTGAAATTAAATAAGTAAAAGTATAATAAAAGAGAATGCTGGGGTTAGAGGATCAACTTTTATACTACTATTTTAGATATCTCCCTTAATATAATATATTAACTTTGCGTGATAATTACTAACCAGCCATATAGGTGGTATCCTGATTAAGTCAAATTAATAATTAATTACCAACCGACCAACCAGGCGGTATCCATATTAAGTCAGGTTAAAACCAATTTATAATTAATTACCAACCGACCAATATAGCGGTATCCTTTTTAAGTCAGGTTTTAAATAGTTTTTATATTATAATTAAGGGAGATTAATCTAAATAGTAATAATAAAAGCTTTACCTTTCACCCCAGCAAAGGAGAATTACCTCCTCATTGCTTGAAAAATAAAAACTGCAAAAGTAAAGAAAGAAAATGTTGTGCGTAAAAGTAAATTGCGGAAAGTAAAAACTGAAAAGTAAAGAAAAGAAAGTGCGAAACTGAAAATTAATTACTAAAAACTGTAAATAACTAAACTAGATACAATCTTCTTATTTATTCATTAAGAATTTCAAAGAAGAAAGTATGAATTTTACAAATGAAATGGCTTGATATTTATAGGCAAAATTTTGCCACCATCAAATCATCCATCAAATTCTCCACCAAATCCATTATTAATTTCTCCACTAATTACTCCACCAAATCCATAATTGCTCCACTAATTGCTTATCTTGTTGGGTGGTGATTTGATAATTTTTATTAATTATTTATTAATTAATATTTTGCTTTGAAAATGATTGATAATGACTTTTAATAATTACACATCACACACTTCTGGATAGTTCATCCATTTCGGGCATGAAATATTCAGAATTCGAAATTATTTTGTCTTTAAAAGTTGTAGATCTTTGAGTCTTCTTTAATTGGGAATTTGAGTCAGCTCAATCCGATATCTGAGTAAAAAGTTATGCCCAAAATACGACAGATGCCCAAAACTGGAATTTCCAAAACTGCACTTCGTCAAAACGCCCTTTCAAGTTTCCAATCTCCAAAATTAAAATATCAAGTCCAATAATTGCCATTATTTGACCCATATTTCGTCCTAAATGATTTCATTAAGTCCCAATATTATTTTATCTGCAAAATAAACTAAAACACATCAAAACGTTCATCAAACCCGAGAAACTAAACAAAATATTAAGTAAAAGGGGCGATAAATATTGATATATTTTCCGCTCATCAGATGTCCCCCTATTGGATCTAGGAATTAGATTGGATCCAATTGATCTTAGAGATCTACCTAGTTAATTATCATACAATTTGTTGGCCAAAGTCAAGATTGTGTGATATTTAACGGGATCCTAGCCCACTACGAAACACGGTTCCCCGAGTACTCGACAGAGGGTTAGAGGCTCGCCGAAAAATAGTGGGAGGCAAGAATTGAATTTGCAATATTCGTTTAATTACTTGCCATACGCGCTCAAACAAATATCATTCATCAAATAAATTAAATGTTAGTTGGATTAATATTTAAATAGTTGTTTTAATTAACAGTTGGACTGTATTCAAACAAATTAAAAGTATAGTTGACTATAATAATCATTATATTTAACAGTACCGAAATCGTTGATTAAATAGTTGGACTATTAGAATCAAGATATAATTGAAAGATTGACATTTAAAACATAATCCTAGGGAAAATGTATTTAAATGGTTTAATCTTCAAATTGGGTATAATTTCAGGATGGTCCTGGAAACTAATAAGTTACTTTATTTGATAAAATAACATATTAGGCCTAAGCCCGAAGTTAAGAAAATAGTAGAGCATGATATTTGGAAGATTTATGTGATGATAACTTTAGTGCTTAATCCATTATACTTACCGCAGTAGACTCCTTAATTTATTAATCAGAACTAAGGATTAGATCCTTAAAGTATGATATTGAAATTGAAGGATCTTCATAAATCTATACTTAGATTTTAGAAGTACTAAATTGCAATACTAAACTCTTGGAGAGTTAATGACTATTCTCAAGGAGACAAAGTCAAAGTTTGCAATAAGGTAAGTAGCGCAAGGCGCACTTTACTTCGATATTCTAGAAATCTGAGGCTTGGCCAAAGGCTTCTGGAATGTGAAAAGGAGCAAAGGCAAAATCATTATAATCTTCTGGGAAGATAAAGGACATATCCCAAAATGTCTGCCTAATTATGGCAAACGGGATCGCGGAAGCGTGACTGCCGTTTGGACAAAGAAGACATGAAGGAATTGAAGACGGGCAAGGCTCTGACTTCAATTATGTTTGTCATAAATATGTTCACTACTAGTATTAAAATTGGATTTTAAATACTTAGTGTGGTACATAAATATGTACTGATGTTCAGAATCTGCTATGAACAGGATATTGACTTGAGATTGAGATTTATCTGCGAATCAGAAACGGGACGAAAGTCGCTATTTTAACCGTAGATACCTAAGTTTAGGAACTAACTTCGGGTATGTACTTAAATTAGGAAACTGTTATAATGTAATTATTTTGACTAGATACATTATCTCTATATCAGTGTTTAATCCGTTGCGGATTTACCTTTATATTCTAGAACACTAAAGTGTTTTATTACATAAAGATGATATTGAGATAAACACATTAGATGTGAATAACAGAATTTATATTTTGAATATAAATAAATCTCAAACATACAACATGACAAACAAATAGCTCGAACTGATTTGATCAGAAGAAACTAATTTTTGGCATTGTTGTCTGGGACATAATTGAACAAGAATCGTATATCCGCACTTTTGAAGAGTGGGTACTAGGACTAATTTGATTCTATTCAAATAATGTCTATGAATCTAGTTTATTGGGCAAAGTGCCCAAAACACATTTACTTGGTAAAAGTGTAAATGCCACCGATCTGTTAGCCCTAGTTCATAGTGACAAGTGGGCCCATGTCTAGCTAGGCTAGAGGTGGATATGAATATTTCGTGACCTTTACGGATGTGGCATCGCGTTGTGGTTATGTGTTTCTTTTAGAACAAAAATCGAAATAGACAAACAGATCGGCTAAAGTATTAAACACCACGGTTAGACCATGATGAAAATACTTAAGCAATAAGTTTCTAATATACTTGAAAGAGTATAGTATTCTTTCAATGAGGACTCCTCCCGGAACACGTCAAATTGACGGTGTGTCCGAACTGAGTAACCGAATTTGTTGGACATGATAAGGTTAATCATGAGTCGCTATGAGCTACCATTTCCTTCAACGGATACGCATAAACAGTACAAAACTTATTTTGAATAAGGTTCCATAAAAATTTGTTTGACAGATATCATATTAGATATGAATAGGAGAGAAACCAGGTTTTCTCATTCCTAATGATTTGGGAATGCTAGGCATATGTTTGGATGATACCAAACTAAAACTCAAATTGGATAAGTGCCCATTATAGGTTATCCTAGGGATACCAAAGTATAGTACTTATACAACTCACTAGAGAACAATGTAATTGTTGCTCGCCATGCGGTTTTCCTAAGAGGAATACCTATATGCAGTGGTAAGTGGGAGGAAAGTAAAACTCGATGAAAATCAGAGTAATATTATTCCAGGCACCGAATCTTAATGGAACACAAATAGTTCATGAAGGATGAAACTATACCATTAATCTTCAAATACATAAGAACCGCGTAAGTCGGAGAGAGTCAGAAAATAACCTGGGGTATTGGTTTCTGATCTCACCTCATAAAGATGTCAATCTTATTGAGGAATACCAACTGACTACGTATGAGGAAGTGATACAAGGTATCGACTCCCTATTATGACAAAGTGTCATGAGTCCAAAATGGATTCCATTTATATCAACCAGTTTGGATACTAGTTGATGTACCGCAAGGCATTGTGCCTATTGGTACTTTATAAGTCTTCAAGGAAGACATACATAGAAGGCAACATACCAACGTATAAAGCTAGGCTTTTAGCGGAAAGGTATCATTATCAACATTGTGTTGATTACAACGAATCTTTTACATGTTGCCACGGTAAATCCATTTGGGTAATGCTTGCTAATGCTGCATGTTTCATTCATGAAATATGACAGCTGAACGGTAAAATCGCTTTCCTGAAAAGGAAACCTTTTGGAGGATGTTTACAACATCCTGTCGGTTTTATCGTACCAAAACTAGCAAACAAGGTTTGCGGGTTATTCGATCCATGTTTGGATTGAAGCAAGCATTAGGTTCTTGGAATTACCGTTTTTATGTAATCATAATAGTTTATGATTTAATTCAAAACGAAATGATTCTTGTGTATATAAGGGGGTTAGTGGGAGCGCACTGACAGTGGATGTCCTATACAATAATGATAATATAACTCATTTATTGGAAATGATATTCCCATAATATAATCGGTGAAAGCTTGGTTTTCATTAAAACTCTCCGAGAACTCGTACATTGAAAAATGTACGCGACCTGGTGTCGCATACGCTTTGAGCATATGGAGTCACAATCAGGCCAATCCAAGTGATAGTCACTGGATTGATATTAAGAACATCCATTAGTATCTTAGAGAACTAAGGATGATGTCTTAATCTATGGAGAATGAGAACTTAAAGTGACTGGGATCACTGTAGCAAGTTTCCTAATCGATAAAATGACTATAAGTCGCAAACGGTACTATACACTTTGAATAACGGAACAGTGAGCTAGAAATCTTCCAAGCAAGATACTGTTACCGAATAAACAACAAATGAGGATTATTGCTGCAGCTGAGGCAGCAATAGAAGCCATTTGGGTCGATAATAAATCTAATTAGATTAGATATAGTTCTGTTAGCAGCTGAGCTAGGCTACAACACAGGCTAAAGAATTAACGGCCTCATCAACGATCCAATTACTTACTACTTATTCGATATTCATCTGATTCGTTCAGATCATACATTGTTACGATGTGATGATCGTATAAATCGCATCAGACGATAATCATGCAAATCCGCTGATGAAAGCCTTTTCTCAGCAGTTTGAGCCAACCGTACATAGTTCGGGTGTTAGACACTCGAGTGACTAGCTATAGGCCAAGTGGGAGATTGTTGGACAATTATTACCCATAGCGTCACTATTTGTACAGATCATGGTGTTGTTGTACAAATTAACTATGTGACAAAGGAGATTGCACTCTTATCATTTGTGATTAGATCACCTAGATGTATAAATGATAGGAGGTCCTTATGATTTGTTCCTGGATTGAGAATGATATGAGACAGTATCAGTCCATGAAGGATAAATCATTAAATATCCCTAGTCAGAGTATTATCGAGATTGGACATCGATAAATACGTAAAAGACTAGTATTACACTTGTGCGCGTTGTGAGGGCACAAACAGCATAGTTCTCATATATTTGGGTATAGGATACTCATACAAGTGTAATAGGAGGTTGTGTTTTACCGATGGTACGGGAAATAGCTTCGCTCTGGATAGACCCCCTCGGAATTCCATTGGTAGTATGACTATGTGTCTATGGAAGTCCGAAATCCGAGTAGGTGTATTTGGTCTTAACCTGAGACTTGCACCGCTAATACTTGCGACAATCAATATACTTTGGTTTTGGTCTTTCAGGGCTTTAACAGGTTCTGTGTACGCCTCTGCTGAGTATATTGAGAATCGTAGTGTGTTGGGTGTGATGTCAAGACGGAAGTGTCACTCCAATCATATGGAGATGATGATCGCGTAGGGATACAGAACTGGTTCTCTAAAGGGTTGCAACCATCGGGATAATATGACTTGGTCATTATTATCCGATAATAAAGAGACTAGTTGCTTGTCATCCGATATATGCTTCGTACGGGGTAGACACTGTACCAGCCTCAGGCCTTGCATGTGATCATCCGATACTGGATCGAAATACGCAATAATATGTATACTACGCCTGATATAGATCTTATATTCCTGTAAGGATGTTTCTGGAGAATTGGGTAGGCATGGCGCTTTGCTAGAGGCCAACCTTGTCTTGTAAATCCGTACAAACATAGTACTAGGTACTTACGTGTTCGGATAGTCCGACGACCGAATTTACTGCCAACATATCCAGGGATCTCATGGGTCGCTTCCCGAAGATTCACCGATGACGTATGACTCGCACTTTAATTAATCTAGGATTAATTAGATGAGAGAGAAAATTAATCTGGGATTAATTGCAGAGATATTTTATCTGGGATAAAATATCATTTAAGAGAGAAAACGATTAATTTGGAATTAATCGATAAATTAATATATTCGATATATTAAACGAAATTGGATTTCGACGCGGAATTGAAATTAGATTTTAATTCGGGCGAACGAATTAATTTAGAATTAATTCGCTAGCGACGTGAATAGTAATTATGCTAGGCATGATTATTTAATTAAATTAGATTTATTACGTCGCAACGGAAAATTCATTAATTGGATTAGCGAACCCGAGCCCGGGATTATTTGCGAGCGCATTCGCATTTCGAATTCGAGTGCGGTACGCAAGTCAAATCAAGCGTCAAATCGCTAGTCGCATCTAGCATCACATCATTCATCAATCAAGTGATGGATGTCTTTCACTTTGAGTGATTGACACCAGTCACTATTCATTGATTGATGGGAGTTAATGGTGGTGGTTGAAAGCTTTAATTGGTTTGACTTTTTAAAGCCAAAATTTGGTATATGATTTTGGAAAATCAATTACCAAAATTTAACAACACTTTTTATCTCTCTCTCTTCTCTTTTCTCTTCATCTCTCTCGCCCAAGAAGGGCTTTCTTCTTTCTATTTTCTGGTCTGAAAAACCGAGAGCCAATGAGGAAAAGGGAAGCAAAGTGTGGTGATTTTGTGGCAAAATCATCAAGAGCTAGCACTCCGAGAGATATGCGAAGGTGATAGGGAAGTCCACCCATGAGCTTGGGATCATTTCGCAAAGCTTGGAGCTTGACGGAGGACCTCACATGGCCGGTTCTTGGAGGAAACCAGCAGCTCACTGCCGAGAGGTCCAGAGGGCAGAAAATAAATTTTGTTCGTCGTCGCGTCACTCAACCGATCGATGTAAGTATTCCGCAACTTGTTTTGATTGTATTCGCACTTATTTCTATGCTTTGTATTCGATCCTTGGGGCCGTAGAACTCCAACAAGGCCCTATGGCCTACTACAGATATCATATGTATGGACTGATGACGTGCACGACATCTATGACTGAAACTAGTGTCCATCTACTCCGATCCTGAGTGAATGGGTGTTGGGATCTAAGGTACACATGGCTGAAACTGGACATGCTGATAAGTTTGATTTATACCCACTTATTCATACATTCTTAGCTTATTATTTTGTGAGGTTTCATGTCATTTTATGTGTTTTATAATTTGTATTGTGTTTTATTTATAGGAATTATTAGAGCATGGATCTTGGGGAAAATGAACTTGTTTTGGGAGTTTAAATATACAAAGAAATCAAATAGGAAATGCAAAATACGTAAAAACCATTCATCCTGGCAGGGAAGCTGGCATCGCAATGTTATTTCTGGTGTCACGACATCACCATCTATGACCAAACATACCAGATTTCTAAATAAATTGTTGTCGCAACGCCACTTCTGGCGTCGCGATGTCCCAGACGATTTTCAGACTTGGAAATCTGTTTTCTAAATGCAAAATGACTACAAGACTCCTTATAATACATAAGTGCATCCAAAACTCTAGAAAGAACAATTATACACAACAAGAGAGCTCAAAACACATAATTTAGCGTAATGAATTGTTAATACTAGATTTTTATAGGGATATCGAAGTCGTTAATTAATAATTTTTTCACTCGACACTCGAGAGAGGGAGTATAATAGCTTAGGATTCTTGGCTTATAAACTAAGAAATGGAGTAATTACTGATCGGCATAACAAATACATAGGGGATAGCTAGTGAAATCAGACTCTAGAACTTATCTCATCCTGGTAACCTTAACCTTAATTTACATGTTTTTATCATTTTTTAAATCTTATTACTTTTTTTTTTCTTTATGTGCTTCGGTGAATGTGAAGATCCACAAGTCTTGAATCGCCATGTTTGATCCTAAAATAGAAAGAACAACGATGAGACTAATGAAAGAAAGGAGAATTGAAAAAAAAAAACAATGATGGCTGAGAATAAGGAGAACAACCCATGCAAGGTGGTAATCCGATATCACTTTAAGTCGGTCATTGATGATAATTATTCTGGGATTGTGCACTAACTGATCAATGCCAATAACGTTAAGCAGAAACATGCACTAATCAATATGGTGCAACAGAACTAGTTTGGGGGTTGAGTTGTAGAGGATCCCAACATTCACTTAAGGATGTTCTAGGAGATTGCGGATATCATTAAGATGAATGACGTGACTGCAGAGACTATCAGACTGCTCTTTTTCTCATTCTCTTTAAGGGACAAAGTAAGGGGTTGGCTGTAATCTATACCGATGGGGAGTATCATGACATGGGAGGATATGCCACATGATTTCTTAAGAAGTTCTTTCCACCAGCTAAATCAGCCCAACTGAGAACAGAGATTAGCACATTTAAGCAGTTGGAGACTGAGAACCTATACGAAACGTGGGAGCACTTTAAAGATCAACTCGGGAGGTGCCCACAGAATAATTATGAAGATTGGGTCCAAATTCAGTTATTTTATAATAGGTTGAATGGTCCTAACATGACCATTGTCGATACAGCTGCTGGAGGAACCATGTTTAAGAAAACTACTGAAGATGTTTATGTTGTATTGGAGGAGATGGTAGTTCATAATTTCCAATGGCCAAATGAACACTCAATGATGACTAAGGTGGCTGGTATAGACGAGGTGGATCATATTGTTGCACTTACAGCTCAAGTGTCATCCCTCACGACTCATGTAGTAGCATTGACCAATCAAATAGCCCAACCATCCATTAAAGCTGCTGTTGATAATAGAATGATTTTACCAGACGGATGATCAAGTTTTGAGCAAGCCTAGTCTGTGAACAATCAGTATTTCAACAACTATAGAGGTAATTATATGCCTAACTATTATCATCCAAACTTGTCATATGTGAACATAGATAATGCCTTGCAACCTCCTTCAGCTTCGATAATAAAATAGCTGAGCATAAATCATCCTTAGAATACCTTATGAGCACATTTGTTGTTAAAACTTCATAGAGGTTTAAGAAAAATAAGTCAAGGCTGAACAATATTGAGACACGCATGGGCAATATGGGGCAACAATGAAGTCCTTAAAAGTGCAAATATGTCAACTTGCCTATTCTATAATAAATCAACAGAAATGGGCATTTCCTATATAT
This sequence comes from Zanthoxylum bungeanum, assembly GCA_019454045.1. Taxonomy (NCBI): domain Eukaryota; kingdom Viridiplantae; phylum Streptophyta; class Magnoliopsida; order Sapindales; family Rutaceae; genus Zanthoxylum; species Zanthoxylum bungeanum. Next base: position 28,267 of record SKCR01050547.1, read on the forward strand.
ACCGAAGTCAACCCTAAGGAGCAGTGTCAGACCATTACCCTCAATAGTGGATTAGAGATTAGAGATGCCCCTAAAAACCAAGGCAGTCAAGAAAAAGAAGCGGCATTTCAAGATGAAATAATAATTAAAGAATAAAACAGTGCAGCAGCTCCTCCGTATAAGCCACCATCATCCCAAAAACACATTTTCCATATCCCCAACACCTTCAAAAGAAGAAGTTGGATGATCAGTTAAAAGGATATATATCAACATCCATTTCGCATACGCGTTAGAACAAATGTCTAACTATGTGAAGTTTATGAAGGAAATGATGTCCAAAAAGAGGAAGCTGGCTGATTTTGAAACAATCGCACTCACAGATGAGTGTAGTGCCATCATACAGAAGAAGCTCCCTCCAAATTTGAAGAGTCATGGCAGCTTTACCATACCATGCACTATTAGAAAATGAGACTTTGGTACGGCGCTAAGCAATTTGGGTACAAATATCAATCTCGCATTTGTCCTTCTACAAACAATTAGGCTTAGGATATGTGAAGCCAACCACCATTACATTGCAGCTAGCAGATAGATCCCTCATCTACCCATGAGGAATAGTAGAGGACGTATTAGTTAAGGTGGATAAGTTCTACTTCCATGCTGACTTCCTTATTCTTGATATAGAGGAGGATCATGATATCTCGATCATCCTTGGGAGACATTTCTTGGCAATAGGCAGAGCGATCATTGATGTGCATAAATATGAACTGACAATGTGAGTGCAGAATGAAGAAGTTACCTTTAGTGTTTTCAAAGCCATGTCGAGTCCTCAAGGTGATGAAGAATGTCGCATTATAGATATTGTAGAGAAAAGAGATGCAATGGACAATGACCAGGTGTTAGGTGCGTCTTCATGTATTCAAGCCAACACGGGGTGAACCAATAGTCAAGTAAGCAACGAGCATAGTGAAGCAATGCAAAAAAGATCCTCTGCATCCAAAACTGAAGTCATTCTTAAGGCGTCGTAATAAGAGGAACTCAAGATTCAACGCTCACTTGAAGATGATCCTTGGAAAGCGAAACAAGAGGTCAAGCCAATTTTACCACATGTGTAGTCTAGATTTTCAAACTGGAGGAAAATATACAGATCCTAGCCCAAGGGTGGATCCAATAGCTGAACCATTAAAAGATCCTAACGGACCTTTCATAGTTGCACTGCCGCAATCAGTGAAGCATTATTTTTCATGTCATAATCATTGGTGGATAACAAAGAAGAAAACACATGAGGCACCGGTGTTTTTCGTCCTATGGTAGTGAACCATAGTTCAAATGATGCGTTTTGTTTGGTTTAGGATGAAATCTTAGAAACGATAAGTGTCCAATTGTCACTTATCCGATGCCTTGAGTAGGTGATCTAGATTAGACTAATAAGCACCTAAAAGAAGGTTTCTAGCAGTAAGAGCCTAGGTAGTTGACAAAGTGACTAGTTGAAGAAATTATTTGAAGATGAATGACCGTTTACTTAGATATTTATCTTTGTTATCAATTATTTATTTTATATGGTACGGTTCGCACAAGAAAAAAAAAAGAGATCTTTTGAAAAAAAAAATGAAAAGAGCAGAAAAGAAAAAAATACTTTGGAAAAAAAGATAAACCACCTATAACCGATAAGTGTGAAACTACCCATGGGTGAGGGTTAGGTGTTAGTGTCCTACACATGCCCAAGGTCTCTAAACAATGATTAGTGTGTGAATAATCAAGTAAGTTGCGGAAAATAATTACAATGAGCGAATGAGAATTTTAAAAAATTTCTCCTTGAATGTTGAAGCTCCAAGCTTTAAATTGAATTCCAAACTCAAGGGTGAGTTTCCCTATCACCTCACAACACTCCTTTAAGTGCTAGCTTTGAAGATTTTTGAAGCAAAATCAATGGAGAAGAAGAAGCACATTCGGCCAAGCCATGGAAAGAAAGAGTGAATAGTGTATTTTTGTTTTTCAAAAACTAATACCAAATGTTGGTTTGTGTTGACTTTCAAAAAGTGGTAGATGTGTGAAGTAAATGCCACATTTACTATTCCAACTACTTACATCACAAATAGTGAGAATTGATGTAAGTCATGGGTCCCACCCATTTAATTTTAAATTTAGTTGGCTTACAGAACACATTTTGGGCTCGGGTTTGTTTAATCATATTAAACGATTTTTCCGTTGCAACGTAATTAAATCCAATTTAATTAAATAATAATGCCTAGCAAAATTATTACGAAAGTCGCTTATGAATTAATTCCAAATTAATTCGTTCACCCGAATTAAAATCCAATTTTAATTCCGCTTTGAAATCGATTTCAATTAATATATCCAATATATTATTTAATCAATTAATTCTAAATTAATAGCGTTCTCTCTTCTAAATGAATTTTATCCCAGATAAATTCTTACCGCAATCAATCCCAGATTAATTTTCTCTCTCATAATTAATCCCAGATTAATTATGTTCGAGTCAAAGGTCATTGGTGAATCTTTGGGAAGCGACCCAAGAGATCCTTGGATATGTTGGCAGTAAATACAGTCATCGGACTATCCGAACACGTACGTACCCTGTACCACGTTCTCACTGATTTACAAGACATGGTTGGCTTCTAGATAAGCACTGTGTCTACCCAATTCTCCAGAAATATTCAACGAGGAATATATAATATGTATCAGGCATAGTATACAATGTATTGCGTAATACAATCCAGTATCGGATGTCACATGTTAAGCCTAGGGCTGGAATTGTGTCTGCCTCGTACGAAACATATATCGGATCATCAGCATCTAGTCTCTGTAATCGGATAATCATGACCTAGTCATATTATCCCGATAGCTGCAGCATTTAAGAGTTCTTGTTATGTATCCCTACGTGATCATCATCTCCATATGACTGAAGTGATACTCACATCTTGACATCACACCCAATAGACTATGATTCTCAGTAAACCCAGAAGAGGCGTATACAGAACATGTTAAAGCTCCGGACGACCAAAACCAAAGTATACTGATTATCGCAAGTATTAACTATGCAAGTCTCGGGTTAAGACCACATACACCTACCCAGATTCGGATTCACATAGACACATAGCCATACTACCAATAGGACTCTGAGGGATCTATCCAGAGCGAAGCTATTCCTGATCCAACGGATAATAGAACCTCATATCACACTTGCATAAGTATCCAATACTTAAATATATGAGAACTATGCCGTTAAGCTTCCATAACGCGCACAAGTACAATACTAGTTTATTCTGCATTATCGATGTCCAGTCTCGATAATACTACTACTATGGATATTTAAAGATTAAACTGTTCATGAATTAATATTGTCTCATATCTTATTAACACGGTACTAATCATATGGACTTTTATCATTTATATATCCAAGTAATCCAATTACAAAATGATAAAATAGCAATTTCCTTTGTCACATAGTTAATTTGTACAAAAACACAATGTCTTTTACAAATAGTGATGCTATGGGTCATAATTGTCCAACAATATCCCACTTGTCTCATAGCCAATCACTCAAGTATCTAACACCTGAACTATGTACATGTCGCTCAAAATTTTGCTGAGAAATAGCTTTCGTCAGCGGATCTGTAATATTGTCATCTGAAGCGATCTTTTCGATCTTCACATCACCACGATGTATGATCTCACGAATCAGATGGAAATGTCGAAGTACATGCTTGGATCGTTGATGAGACCACGGTTCCTCAGCCTGTGCTAGACCCGTTATTGTCAAAATACAAAGGTATGGGCTCAGTGCTAACGGAAGTACTCCTAATCCAATTAGGAATATACGGATCCAAACTACTTCTTTTTCTGCCTCAGTTGCAGCAATGTATTCAGCTTCTATTATTGAATCGGCAACAGTCACTTGCTTGGAAGATTTCCAGCTCACTGCTCTATTGTTCAAACAAAATATGTACCCCGATTGTGACTTACAGTCATCTTTATCGGTTTGGAAACTTGCATCGGTGTACCCAGTCACCTCAAGTTCTCATTCTCCATAGACTAAGAAAGCATCCTTAGTTCGTCTAAGATACTTAAGGATGTTCTTTACCACAATCTAGTGACCATCACCTGGATCGGCCTGATAGCGACTGCACATGCTCAAAGCATACGAGACATCAGATCGCGTACATATTATGGCATACATGATCGATCCGACTGCAGAAGTGAACGGGATCTGATTCATTGAATCTCTCTCATCTTGAGTTTTAGGACACGTGTCCTTAGATAGAGAGACGCCATGTGACACTGGAAGCAGCCCCATCTTAAACCGATCCATGTTGAATCTCTTCAACACTTTGTCAATGTACGAGCTCTAGGAGAGTCCAAGCAAATTTCTAGATCTATCTCGGTAGATCCTTATTCCCAAAATAAAGGATGTTTCTCCCAAGTCTTTCATGGAGAATTTTAATGAAAACCAAGTTTTCACCGATTGTAGCATGGGAATCTCATGGCCTAAAAGCAATACATCATCAACATATAGGACAATGAATGTCAGTTCACTACCACTAACCTTCTTATATACACAAGAATCATATTCTTTTTAAATGAAACCATATTCTTTTATGATCTCATCAAAACGTTCGTTCCAAGAACGCGATGCTTGCTTCAATCAATAAATGGATCGATTTAACTTGCAAACCTTGTTTGCATGTTTTGGCACGACAAAACCGTCAGGCTGTTGCATATAAACATCCTCCAAAATATTTCCGTTAAGGAAAGCGGTTTTGAAGTCCATCTGCCATATTTCGTAATCGAAATATGCAGCAATAGCAAGCATTATCCGAATGGATTTAATCATGGCAACTGGTGAAAAAGTATCGTCGTAATCGACACCATGTCATTGACGATACCCTTTCACTACAAGCCTAGCTTTGTACGTTTGTATGTTGCCATCGATGTCCGTCTTCCTCTTGAAGACCCATTTACAACCAATCGGCTTAACGCCTTCTGGTGCATCAACTAGTGTCCAAACTTGGTTGGTATACATGGAATCCATTTCGGACTTCATGGCCTCTTGCCATAAAGCAGAGTCGATACCTTGTATCGCTTCATCATACGTATCCGGCTCATTATCCTCAATAAGATTAATATCTACATGAGGTGATATCAGAAACTCATACCTCTAATATTGTTTTCTGACTCTCTCTGACCTACGTGGTTCTTCTGTATTAGAAGATTGTGGAACAGTCTCATCCCTGATGAATTGTTCGTGTTCCGAGAGGGGGTCGGTGTCAGGAACAGTATCACTTGAGTTCTACTTTCCTCACACTTATCACTGCATCTATGAATTCTTTTTCGAGGAAAAATGCATGAAGAGCAACAAATATTTTGTTCTCTTGTGGGTTGTAGAAGTAATATCATTGGTTTCCCTAGGATAACCTACAAATAGGCACTTATCCGATTTAGGTTCATGTTTGGTACCATCCAAACATTTAACGTATGCCCAGCATCCCCAAACCTTCAGGAATGAGAAACCCGATTTCTTTCCTGTCCATATTTCATATGGAGTATGTCCAACAGACTTTTATGAAACCTTATTCAAAATAAGTATTGCATTGTTCAATGCGTATCCCCAGAAGGAAATTGGTAGCTCAGTGCGACTCATCATTGACCTTACCATGTCCAACAAAGTTCGGTTTCTCCGTTCGGATACACCGTTTACTTGAGGTGTTCCGGGACGAGTCCACTGTGAAAGAATACCATATTTTTTTAAGTAATCCAGAAACTTGTTGCTTAAGTATTCTCCACCACGATCCGACCGTAATGTTTTAATACTTTTGCTGGTCTATTTTTTGACTTCGTGTCGAAACACTTTGAATTTCTCAAAAGTTTCTGACTTGTGTCTCATAAAATACACATAACTATAACGCGATGCATCATCCGTAAAAGTTATGAAGTATTCATATCCACCTCTAGCCCGGTGTGGGAACACAGAAACTGGGCGACGCATGCTGTTTCGGGCTCGCGGCCCGGTTGGGAGTACGGAGTAGCCCGCAGGGGACTAAATCAGAGAATAATGGAGTCGCCACCCGGTGTGAACCGGGACAAAGATTTAAGGCCGCACTCACCCCTCGCAAGGGAAGACCTCAAACCGTTGGGTTCGGAATGGTCCCTTACTTATGCCACTTGTAATAAAATGATTTGTGCAATAATCTAACCAAGCCTAAGCAACATATTTCCAAGGATGATTTACCCCTAAGTTCGCATGCATACATCAGCAAGTTCATCTAAATTTACATGTAACACATATCTGAATTTGCATACAGCCTATTTGCATGTAATATATGTCTCAATTTGCAAACATAAAGATAAATTAACATAACGGCAAGCATACAAGTTAATAAACACATTGTACTCATACATGTGAGGAATACAGATGAATGACACCTACATAATCTTGCGTAATACAGAGAAGCAATCAGGTTCATCATACGAAGGGATAGCTACTAGGAACAATTATGCACGAAATCTGATGAAAAGGACTCAGTTCAGTGGGTACGCGTTCGCGTAGCGTTCGAATGGTAAACAGAAGGTTCACGTTCGTATAGCATTCGAGAACGCGTTCGAACGGAGCCAGACCTGATGCATGAAACACTAAGAAAATGCGTGCGCATTCGCGTAGCGTTTGAGAACGCGTTCGAACGGTAAACAGAAGGTTCGTGTTCGTATAGCGTTCGAGAACACGTTTGAACGGAACCAGATCTGATGCATGGTGAAACTAAGAAAATGCGTGCGCGTTCGCGTAGCGTTCGAGAACGCATTCGAACGGTAAAAAGAAGGTTCACGTTCGTGTGGCGTTCGAGAACGCGTTCGAACGGAACCAAACCTGATGCTGCAACACATTCAATAGACAAACAATCCACAATATGGGACCTCACGTATCCGATTGAACTCCTCTCGCATCCAATCGAATATACACCAATCGGCGCGGCAAAGCATCGTGGTAAAAGATTTCAACCCCTCAAAATAGGGGACCTTCAATCCAACTTACTAAGCCCATGCGCTCGATCACATCATGCATATAAAAATAAAGACAATAACATCGGACTTCGTATACCCGATTGAACACATCTTACATTCAACCGAATATACATTAATCGGCGCGGTAAAGCATCGTGATAAAGGATTTTAACCCCTCAAAATAGGGGACCTTTAGTCCAACTTACTAAGCCCATGCGCTCGATCATATCATTACATAAACAAATAACATGCGGAATTTAAATGACGAATAATAAATAAATCAAAGCAACATAAAAAAAAAAGAATGTGTCGTTTACTCAAGCGATACGTGGAGTTGTATCCTGAGTACAGATCATACTACCGTCCATTCGGAATCGGCTATGAAATTTATATCCGGGTTTCCATCCGATATACCGCGAGAGTTGAAATATCTTTCATTTTATTCCAAGGCCACAACATACAATATTATGTAATACGTGCATAATTATCTACTCGATGGCTACAACATGCAATTTAACATAATAATCATGCGAACAATACTTAATAAATAATAAAAATAAAACAGAAAACGAGTGTGAAAGAAATACCCTCAGGTCTAACCTTTTTTGCCGACTTTCGGATTTGCGTTTCACGGAGATCGGAAGGGTTAAAGCTCCTCAACTTCTCCGGTTCACTGGTTTAGCGTCTTAACTCACTGTTTTGCTGTTTTGCTTGTTGTTTGACCTCCGTTTTGCTGTTGTTTCCTCTGTATTTTCTGCTTACTGTTTCAGGTCTTCAAAGCTACTTTTTTTGCATTTTTTAGGGGGTCTAAGGGCTGTGTGTTTCGGTTGTTTAAGGAGGCTTAGAGTGCATTTTTTTATGTTACTGTTTTAAGGATTTTATGGACTGTTTTAGGGGTGCAGGGCTGCTGTTTCTGCGTGTAAAATTATGCTGTTTGGGGCGTTTTTACTCACTGTTTTGGGCGTGGATGGTTGCTATTTTTGGGGTAATTTTCGGTGTATGTGTAGGGGTTTATAGGGTTGGTTTTCGGTGGTGATTAGGGTGTTTAAGGGCTGGTTGTTTTCGGCTATGGAGGAGGGAAGAGATGAAGAGAAATCTGGTGGTTATTTTTGTGATTTGCGTGAAATGTCAAGGATTTCTTGTTGTGATTTTCGTGTGAGTTGTCTATTGTGAAAGGGGAGGCATGTCTTGGTTAGGGGTTGTTTATATAGAGAAGGGCTAGGGCTTCTCCTTGTCTCACAAGGAAGAGATTTTGGCATTAAAGAGAGATATGATTTGGTGTTAGACAAGGAAAGCAAGGGATTTGATGGGGGACAAATTTTGGTGAATTAGGAAGGTTGAATATGTGATTGGCTTGGTTTAGGAATACAATTTGATAGATTATGAAGTCAATATTTTTAATTGGTTTATGATTGATTTTAATTAGGCATAATATTTCTTTAATTTAGTATACAATATTTAATTTGGTATAATTATATTTTATGTCTTATTTAATTTGGTATATCAATTAATTAATATTTTATTTAGTTAATGTTTAATTTAATTAATATTTGATTTAATTTGTGTGTTAATTAGGGTGATATGGGCGTGTGGGCATCTCTTGGTGGGCTAGGTGTTGTGTTGGTTTGGTGAGTGGGCTTAGGTGGTGGCAAGGTTGTGGGCCAAGGTTAAAAGGTTTGCAGGTTTTTTTTTGGGCCAAAGGTGCTCTAAACTGAGGTCCAACAAGTGAGCTTGACGCTAAACAAGTGAATAAGGATCTAACGAAATACTGATTCCCTTCCGACGACTGTTTCCCGCAATATCCTTAACTAAAAAGGTAGTGCCTCTAATTGAGACTCATCATCGGGTTTCACATGCAAAAATGCAATGCCTACAGTCGCCCCCACTTTGATGGGACTTGTGCAGTGTGTGACTTTGAACAATCCTATCAAAGTTATGCAATGCATTTTTCACTTACCTGGCTAGTCTGCTACCTCGAGCTGAGGTGGTGCTGCGTGGACCTCGATCCTGGGACGCATCCCAATCCAAACTGCAACCGACAACGAGGGCACCTCGACCCTGGGACGCATCCTGATATCGCTGGAAATGAGGGCCTCGCCCTAGAATAAATGATGTAGTGGGCCCTCGACCTTGGGACGCATCCCGGAACTACAACTGATGATGCAGTGGGCCCTCGACCCTGGGACGCTCCCGGAACTGCAACTGTCAACAGGGGACCTCGACCCTGGGACGCATCCCAGAACTGCTGACGAAGTGGGCCTCGCCCTCAAGTGATATGGGCCTCGCCCCCAAGCCGACATGATGTGGGCCTCGCCCCCAGCTGATATGGGCCTCGCCCCTAAGCTGACCTGATGTGGGGCCTCGCCCTCAAGCTGATATGGGCCTCGCCCCTTAGGACTCATCCTCAAAAATTGAAATTGCGCTGACGCTGCTGGCTCATTTCTGCCGCTTTCTCCTTTCTTCGAACCTGCGAACACAAACAAAAAACAAACACGAAGAGAATGCAATGTTACGTGTATGCATGAATGATTTTCTTATTCTGTTGGGTTAGGTCTTCTTGCCAATTCCCGGGGTGACTTCCCGGTCTCTTCTCCCTCAGGTAAAGTACTGCTTCAATCGGTCTTCCTTCCGCTATTTCGCCTCTCCTCCGACTGGTTCCGGCTTCTAGTCTCTCATTATTCATCTCTTCCATCCTCTCCAGTCTGTCCATCATGGATTTCAGAAGGATTTGATTTTCCTCCCTATCTTTCCTCTTATTTTCCTCCATCTTCTCCATCCAATCCGCTATTGAACTCCCTGACGACCGGTGATTTCCACCTTCTGCCATTGTCTTACTACGCGAGCTGCTTTTTATTGGAGTCCCCACAGACGGCGCCAACTGTTGACGGCTGATTTTGGTCTCAGGGGCAATAAGGTTTTTTTTTTACTCCCGAGACAATCCTCCTCCAACTGTGAATTTTGTTTTTTTTATGGGAAAACCAAAGAAAATTTGGCAAAGATAAGTAAATTCACCAATCAACAAAGAGATTTAACGTGGTTCGGCGGATCAGATCCAACTTACATCCACGGGCACAGAACGGATGAGTTTTTATTACCAAAATACGTTTTTCATTCGTGTTTAGTTTACAATTCTAATTCTCTCTTGTTCTCTTCTCAACTCCACCCTTACAAGCACGCTTTCCCCTCCTATTATAATAGCAAAGAACAATTTTCTTTTTCCCATAAGAATTCTAGTCGAAACTACATTCACTTCTTTATCCTATTAGGACACTGACTTATCAACTTTTCCCAATGAAAGTAGGATAACGATCTTCTTATCCGTAAAAATAGGATGTCTTATCTTCTGGAGCATTATCTCGCCATTTCCTCGGTCTTCATGAAGTCGGTCACAATGGTCTTTTGAACTGAGAATGTTGCTATCGATCTGATAATGCCCGACCATCCGGTCTGGAGAGTGGTCGGTTACCGATCATAAAGTGTTCGGCCCCTTACTGTTGGCTTTTAGTGGTCGGGTCGGCATTAACTGACTTGACCAAGAAGGGAATTACTTTTTTACCCATGCCGTACTGCTTAAATATCATAGGGCCTGAAAATACCGCCAACACATATTTTTTTTTCAAGTGAAAAACAAAACAGCCCTTGCCAATGATGATTAGGATGGGAAAATTTAATAATTAAAAAAATTTGTGAAAAAAAATATTTGAGAATAGTGCTTTGGCGGGTTCAGATATTCTCACCATAAT
>SKCR01050548.1:0-38972 GCA_019454045.1 Zanthoxylum bungeanum
TAATGATTAATCTTTGGGGATGATACTGTCTCATATCATCTCAATCCAGGAACTATCATATGGACCTCTCTTCATTTATACATCTATGGTGATCTAATCACAAATGATGAGAGTGCAATTTCCTTGTCACATAGTTAATTTGTACAACAACAACGTGATCTGTACAAATAGTGACGATATGGGTCATATATCCAACAGCGTGATCATCACCTCCATATGTCCTGAAGCGATACTTCCATCTTGACATCACATCGAGTACACTACGATTCTCGATAAACCCAGAAGAGGTGTACACAGGAACGGTTAAGGTCCCCAACCACCAAACCAAAGTTTACCGATTGTCGCAAGTACTAGCGATGTAAGTCTCAGGTTAAGACCATATTACACCTACCCTGATGCGGCCTCCCATAGACACCTAGACATACTACCAATGGGATTCCGCGGGGTCTTACAGAGCGAAGCTGTTTTCCGTACCATCGATTTTAGTAAAACACAACCTCCTATCGCACTTGCATAAGTATCCAATACTTAAATATATGAGAACTATGCCGTTGTGCCCTCACAACGTGCACAAGCGCAATACTAGTCTATTCCGCATTATCGATGTCCAGTCTCGATAATACTATGGCTAGGGATATTTAATGATTAAACCTTTATGGATTGATATGTCTCATATCATCTCAATCCAGTACTAATCATATGGACTTTCGCCATTTATATATCAAAGTAAATAATATTACAAAACGGCAAAAGGCAATTTCATTATCACATAGTTAATTTTGTACATAATACAATATCATTTACAAACAGTGACGCTATGGGACATATGTCTACCAGATGACCTTAACAAAGATAATAAATGGTTGCCAATTTGCACCAAAAACCCTCGTTAATATCAAGCGTTTATTTTCCTTCCATTGAGTGATTGTTACTCAAGATCGAGATTGGCAAGGGTTGTTGGCCAAAGTCAAGCCCTTGTCTGTCAAAGTGTGTTTAATCACGAGGCTTTGTTCCATATCGGTGTCGTGTCCAAGTTGTGGTTTGTTGGCCAAAGTCAAGACCACTTCTTGTCCATAGACATTGATTACGAAGCTTCCATGTCAATGGGTTCCACGCTTGACTGGGATCACTAGGTTTGTTGTGCCAAAGCCAAGGCCTAGTTGATTCAGAGGAAAAAGGTAGGGTATACATTCGATGTATAGGCATATATAAGATATATGTTTAGGACTTGGATGTCCACCTACTGGATCTAGGAGTTGGATGAGATCCAATTGATCTTCGAGATTACCTAGTTAATTATCATACATTTTGTTGGCCAAAGTCAAGATTGTGTGATATTTAACGGGATCCTAGCCCACTAGGAAACACGGTTTCCCGAGTACTCGACAGAGGGTTAGAGGCTCGACGAAAAAATAGTGGGAGGCAAGAATTGAATTGCAATATTCGTTCAATTACTCGCCATACGCGCTCATTTAAATTATTTCGTCATTAGATTAAATGTTAGTTGGACTAATATTTAAATTGTTGTTTTTAATAAACAGTTGGACTGTATTATACTTGATTATATATAATTGGATTATATTAATCAATATATTTGAATTAATTAATTTCAGTTTACAGTTGATTTTATAATTGGATATAGTAATCAATGTAATTGAGGTTAATTAATTTGGATTATATTTGATTATATAGTTGGACTATTATAATCATTATAATATATATAGTACCACTAATCGTTGATTAAATAGTTGGACTATTGTAATCAAGATAAAATTGAAAAGTTGGATATTAAAAATATAATCTGGGATTAAAATATTTTAAATGATTTAATTTTCAAATTGGGAATAAATAATAGGTTATTTTATTTGATAAAATAACTTATTATACCTTAAGCCAAAATTAAGCAAAATAAGGTAGAGCATAAAATCTTTGGAAGATTTATGTGATGATGACTTTAATGCTTAATTTATATATACTTGTCATAAATCTAATTTAGATTTAAGAAGTATTAAAATTGCAATTTATAATTCTTGGAGAATTAATTTACTATTCTAGAGGAGATAAAGTCAAAGTTTGCAATTGGGCATGTAGCACGAGGTGCACATCGTTTCGATATTTTAAAAACCCAAGGCTTGGCCTAAGGTTTCTGAAATATTAAAAGGATAATTGACATATCCCAAAGTGACTACCATTTGGATATGGCAGACACGAAGGAATTAAAGAAAGGGCAGGCTCTTACTTTAAAATGTTTGTCTTAGTTATGTTCACAGCTAGTATTGAAATTAGATTTTAAATACTTAGTGTGGTACATAAAATATATGTATTGATGTTCAGAATCTGCTTTGAGCAGGATACTGACTTCAAGCCGAGATTTCTCTGCGAATCGGAAACGGGACGAAAGTCGCTGTTTCGACCGTAGATACCTAGTTTAGGAACTACCCTTCGGGTGTGTATTTAAATTAGGAACTGTTATAATGTAACTAGTTTGACTAGAGACATTATCTCTATATCAGTGTTTAATCCATTGTGGATAAACCTTTATATTCTAGAACACTAAGTGTTTTATTATATAAAGATGATACTGAGATAAATACATTAGATGTAAATAACAGAATTTATATTTTGAATATAAATAAAATCTCAAACATATAAAATGACAAATAAATAGCTCAAATTGATTTGATCAATAGAGACTTATTTGTGGCATTGTTGTCTAGGACACAATTTAATTAGACTCGTATATCCACACTTTTGAAGAGTGGGTACTAGGACTGATTTGACTTTTCAAATAAGGTCTGCGAATCTAGTTTATTAGGTAAAGTACCTAAATACTATTACTTGGTAATAGAAAAGGGCCACCGATCTGTTAGCCCTATTCATGGTGAGGTAAGTGGGCCATATCTAGCTAGGCTAGATGTGAACATGAATATTTCGTGACCTTGACGGATGTAGCATCACGTTGTGATTATGTGTTTCTTTTGAAGAACACAAATCGAAACTTTTAGAGTTTCGACACGAAATAGACAAACAGATCGGCTATAGTATTATACCGTCACGGTAAGACCGTAATGAAAAATACTTAAGCAATAAGTTTCTTATATACTTGAAGGAGTATAGTATTCTTTCAAATGAGGACTCCTCCCGGAACACGTCAAAGTGACGGTGTGTCCGAACGGATTAACCGAATCATGTTAGACATGATAAGATTAATCAAGAGTCGCTCTGAGCTACCGTTTCCTTCAATAGGATATGTATAACAGTGCAAAACTTATTTAGAATAAGGTTCCATATAAATCTGTTTGACAGATGTCATATAGGATATGAACAGGGAAGAAACGAGGTTTCTCATCCTGATAATTTAGGTATGCCAGACATAACGTTTGGATGATACCAAACTAAAAGACCCAAATTGGATAAGTGCCTATATTGGTTATCCTAAAGGAAACCATAAGTATAGTACTTGTAAATCTCACATGAGAACAATGTGATTGTTGTTCACCATGCGGTTTTTCCTGAGAGGAATACCGATATGCAGTGGTCAGTGGGAGGATAGTGATACTCGATGAAAATTGAAGTAATACTGTTCAAGGCACGAAGTCCTTAATGGAACACAAATAGTTCATCTATGATGAATCTATACCATTAATCTTCAAATACACAAGAAACTCGTAGATCGGATAGAGTCAGAAAATGACCTAGGGTATGGGTTTTGATCTAACCTCATAAAGATGTTAATCTTTTAAGGTATACCAACTGATTACGTATGAGGTAGTGATACAAGGTATCGACTCCCTATTATGACAAAGTGTCATGAGTCCAAAATGGATTCCATGTATATCAACAAGTTTGGATACTAGTTGATGTACCATAAGGCATTGTGCCTATTGGTACTTTAAGTCTTCAAGGAAGACATACATGGAAGGCAACATACCTACGTACTAAGCTAGGCTTGTAAAGAAAAGGTAGAGTTATCAACATTGTGTTGATTCCGACGAAACCTTTTACCTGTTGCCATTGTAAATCCATTTGGATAATGCTTGCTAAAGCTGTGTATTTCATTTATGAAATATGACAGCTTAACGGAAAATCGCTTTCCTGAAAAGGAAACCTTTCGGAGGATGTTTATAACATCCTGTCGGTTTTATCGTACCATAACAAGCAAACAAGGTTTGCAGGTTATTCGATCCATGTTTGGATTGAAGCAAGCATAGGTTCTAGAATTGTCGTTTTGATGTAATCATAATGGAGTATGATTTAATTCAAAACGAAATGATTCTTGTGTATAAAAAGGGTTAGTGGGAGTGCACTGACATGAATGTCCTGTAAAATAATGATAATATGTGATTTCTTGGAAATGAAATTCCCATAATGCAATCGGTGAAAGCTTGGCTTTCATAAGAAATTCTCCGTAGAATTATGGGGAGTAACAACCTTTATTCAAGGAATAAAGATCTACTGGGATAGATTTGGAGTTGTTAACACTCTCTGGGAAATTGTACATTTAAAATGTACTTGTATTGGTGTCTCATACGCTTCGAACATATGGAGTCACAATCGGGTCAATCCAAGTGATAGTCACTGGATTGAAGATTAAGAACATCTGTTAGTATCTTAGAGAACTAAAGATGCTATCTTAAACTATGGAGTAGGAGAACTTGAAGTGACTGGGATCACTGTTGCAAGTTTCCAAACCGGTAAATACTGCGGTACTATAAATTTTGAATAACGGGACAATGAGCTGGAAATATTCCGAGCAAGATAACTGTTGCCGAATAAACAACAAATGCGGATTATTGCTGCAGCTGAGACAGCAATAGAAGCCACTTGGATCGATAATAAATCTAATTAGATTAGATATAGTTCTTTTAGCAGCTGAGCTAGGCGTCAGCACAGGCTGAGGAATTAATGGTCTCATCGACGATCCAGATATATACTTCTATATCATCTGATTCGTTCGGATCATACATCGTGGCGATGTGATGATCGTGTAAATCGCGTCAGATGATAATTAAGCAAATCCGCTGACGAAAATCTTTTCTCAGCAATTTGAGCGAACCGTACATAGTTCGGGTGTGGGACACTCGAGTGACTGGCTATGTGCCAAGTGGGAGATTGTTGGATAATATGACCCATAGCGTCACTATTTGTGCGCATGACACGGTGTTGTTGTACAAATTAACTATGTGACAAGGAAATTGCACTCTCATCATTTGTGATTAAATCACCATAATATATATAAATGAAGAGAGGTCCATATGATTAGTTCCTGGATTGAGTTGATATGAAACAGTATCAGTCCACGAAAGATTAATCATTAAATATCCCTAGCCGGATTATTATCGAGACAGGACATCGATAATGCGGAATAGGCTAGTATTGCACTTGTGCGCGTTGTGAGGGCACAACGACATAGTTCTCATATATTTAAGTACTGGATAGTTATGCAAGTGCGATAGGAGGTTGTGTTTCACCGATGGTACGGGAAACAGCTTCGCTCTGGATAGACCCCTCGGAATCCCATTGGTATTATGACTTGTGTCTTGGGAGGCCGAAATCAAGGTAGGTGTGTATAGTCTTAACCTGAGACTTGCATCGCTAATACTTGCGATAATCGGTAGAATGGTCTTGGTGGTACAGGGCTTTAACCGGTTCTGCGTACACCGCTTCTGGGTTTATCAGAGAGTCGTGTATTGGTGTGTGTTTGTGATGTCGAGACGGAAGTATCACTTCAGTCATAGTGGAGATGATGTCACGCAGGATACGGTATTAGTCTCTTAAGTGCTGGCCGGCCATCGGAATATTATGACAAGGTCATGTATATCCGATTTTAGAGACTAGTTACCAGACATCCGACATGTGCTTCGGACGGGGCAGACACTTATCCAGCCCCAGCCCTAGCACGTGACTATCCGATACTGGGCCGATATGCACAATACTACGGTATACTACGCTTGATACAGATCTATATATTCCTGTAAGAATATTTCTGGAGAATTGGGTAGGCATGGCGCTTTGCTAGAAGCCAACCTTGTCTTGTAAATCGGTATGAACGTAGTACGAGGTACTTACGTGTTCGGATAATCCGACGACCGTATTTACTGCCAACATATCCGGAGATCTCATGGGTCGCTTCCTGAAGATTCACCGATGATGTATAACTCGCACTTTAATTAATCTAGGATTAATTAGAAGAGAGAGAAAATTAATCTGGGATTAACTGCGGAGATATTTTATCTGGGATAAAATATTAATTAAAGAGAGAGAACGATTAATTTGGAATTAATCGATAAAATAATATATTCGATATATTATAAGAAATTGGATTTCGACGCGGAATTAAAATTAGATTTTAATTCGGGCGAACGAATTAATTTAGAATTAATTCGTTAGCGACATGAATAGTGATTTCGCTAGGCGTAATCATTTAATTACGACGCGACGGAAAATTCGTTAATTTGGAATTAGCGAACCCGAGCCCGGGATTATTTGCGAGCGCATTCGCATTTCGAATTCGAGTGCGGCACGTAAGTCAAATCGTGCGTCATATCACTAGTCGCATCAATCGTCAAATCAAATGTCACTTTGTGTGATGTGACATGTTGTCACTTGATTTGAGTGATGATGTAGAAGTTGAAAAAGCAACATTTGCTTTTTACTTTTTGACTTTTGAATTAAAGTAATATATATATGTTTTATTTAATTTACTTGGTAATTATTATAAACATATATATTAAAGCTTTATCTTCTCTCTCCAACATGCAAGTAACGCACTTCTCTTTTCCCTCTCTTTTCTTCTTCCTTTCCTTCACGCTTGGAACCGATTTCTTTCTTGTTTTTCTGGTTTTTGCCGAATCAAGAAGAGAATAAAAGGATGAAGACTTAGTGCTAGCACACACCTTGGGTAATATTATGGTGATAGGGAAACGAATTTGTGAGCTTGGAAAGCTTGAAGCTTGGAGCTTCAATGGTGTTCATCCATGGCCGAATTTTTGAGGTTCAAAGAGGAGCAAAACCGAGCAGCCCCTGCTGTTTTTAGAGGCCAAACCGAGCACCTACAAGGAGCAAAAACGCATCTTGTTCTTCCTAGCATCAAACCCATCAATGTGAGTATGTATTCCGCCTTACTCCTTTGTGTATTCAACTCGTTTTTATGCATGTTTGTGATCCTTGGGACTTGATTTAAACTGAACACACCCAAAATAGCACAATAAAAATTTCCTCCAATGTACCCAAGCCACTGGCAAAGCAACAAAAGCATCAGCACGGTTAATCATTTCCACCAATCGTTCAGACATACCTGGCACGATCAGTTCCTCTCCGTTTGATGGTTCAATAAGATTTGCCTCTGCCAAGGGTTTTGGGATGATTCCCAAAACGTGACTGCCTCCTTCCTGTACAGCCTTTGAAATGATCCCCATTAGTCCAAGATTGCCTCCGCCATATATTAAGTGCATATTCCTTGCAGCTAAGACTCGACCCAATTCTTGTGCTGCTTGTACGTATTGTGGTTTAGTACCAACACTACTACCATAAAACACACAGATGTTTTCAACTCGTCTTCTTGAAGTGGCTTCCATTTTTATATGTATTTCTTTCTCAACTCTGGATGCCTTCAAAAGTGCAATGACGGGCTGAATTTATAGTACCTGAAAAGGGTGAGTAATAATAGCACTAGTATCTTCCAGAGGACGTTTGTTAGCTAAACAACAAAAGAAATCGTGAATGGTCAAAAAGTTTGGATCCTGTCTACGAAAATAAAGATAATTACAACAGAAAAGCGAATCAAAGTAATAATTAAGGCAACAGAATTGTGTATGCAATACGCCACTCGTTTGGTATATAAATCCATTAGGATGCGTCTCAAGATTTCATTACTTACTCAGCCATCGCTAATGAATTGGTTCTCATCTTTGTGATTGCCAAACACCATTCCTTCTGTCTTAAAATTCTTCGTTTGTGTTTTTCCCTACAAAACACCGCACAAAATTAAAAACTCTACAACATGTATACACAAAATATGAAAACAGAAATTACAACAAATTGCATGGGTTGCCTCCCTGCTAGCGCTAAATTTTTCATCTTCAGCCAGACGTCATTGAAATCCATCTGTCAATGAGGTTTCAGCGTTTTTTTGGATGTCCGATTAAAGACAATCCCATGAGCGCTGCTTTTGAATGGTCTTTCCCAACGATAAGGTAGTAGAAATTTTTTTGTCCCATTTAGTGTTTGTGCCACCTTTTTGATCTTTGTTGCTATAGTGATTCCTGAAAAGAAAGAAATAAAATCAGGAGGTCTCGTATGGTGCTTGACTTTGAATGAAAGTTCCATTCTGTCAAGCTTCTGGGTGATATCTTTGATTTGTACTCCCCAAAACAGTGATGTTTCTTATGAATGCTCTGGATCTTTAATAAGTTCAGAAATTTTCTCCTCCATTTGCTCTGCTTCTTGCTCCACTTTTTCTTCACAGATGTATTTGAAAATTTCTGCATTCAGCTCTTCATCTGTCATCTGTGAAATACATGCTTCAAAATTGTCAACCTCAGGATGAAAAGATGTGTCAGATTTTAGGTCTTCATCCTCTGATTTGGGTGAAATGATTGGCTCATGTAGATCTTCTTCAAACATCATGGTAAAGTATGCTCCAAGATCATCATTTTGAGGATTAAAAGTTTGATCCTCAGTTGTTGGTGCAGTTGGTACAAATAGATCAGCTTCATCCTCGTCAGAATCTGAATAATAAAAATCAAATCGAGACTTTGCCAGTTCGGGCTCCTGAACTGATACCTCTGATTCGCGATTCTGTTAAACCTTCTATTCTGCGAAAATGTCATCGTGAAATGCTTGGTACTCGAAGGCTTCATCTGAAAATGGTCCTTGAGGTATGTAGCTCTGGTTTTCTGTTAATTGTCTGATCTGTTCAGTCATTCTCTGAATGGATGCTGATTGTCTCTGAATACTTTCGAGTTGATTCTGGAATGTGTCAAGCATTGTATCCAAATTTTCATCTCTTTTCTTGAACACATCTTTGAGCATGTCAATCATCTGATCTTCTTCTGATTGTTGATGAAGATCATTGTAGGTGGATGGTGGATAAGATGGAAAATATGGTTATGTGAAATGTGATGGCTCGTCATACCATGAAGGATCTTGATAGCTCTGCCACCCTGGATGGTAGTTGTATTCGTAATAATCTCTAGGGTGGTTACCATTACATATGTCACATCTCCCCCATTGCGTTCTGTTGAGCAAATGTAATATTGCTTGGTTCTGGCATCCAGTGATAATTGTTGGGTTGGACAACATGCCTCAGAAAACCGGACTGTTGCTCCCAGATGTGGGGTGTATCTTCTTGTAAAGCACGTAATCTTTCAATCTCCCAATAATGTTCCATTTTTCAATCACCTGAAAATAAAAGAAAGAAATAAAAATTACAGATACAAATAAAGAAAATTAGATACAAATAAATTAGATAGCTTCAAAATTATTAACTTAAGAAAAATAAGTCCCCGGCAACGGCGCTAAAAACATGACCGGCGTAAACACACGCGTATAACGCAAGGGCACGTATCGTTCATGTAGTATAAAATATCGATCCCACGAGGACTTAATTCCTACTGTTGTTATTAATTGTTGAATCTATTTATTTACAAATATCTGATTAAATGGAGAAGAGAATGATTTTTTGATTTGTTGAATGTGGTTTTCCTTATTTAAAATAAATAAAATAAACAAAATAAAATATTAAGGAAAATAACAAAAGACTTAGAGATCTAGGGTTGTGAATCTTTCTAATATCTTTTAAAAGATGAGTGATTATTTTATGTTTGTGTAAAAAATCAGTTTACTAACCTGGAACACGAAATTATGCAAAAGCCTATGTCGATGGTCAGACGCAAATACCCAGTTTAACCCAATTGAACCATATATCTCTGTCAACCAAATTATCTGGATTCATTAAGTTTAAGTTCCAATTATGGCTACCCCCGCCCGACAGGTATATGTCTATCCTGTAAGGAAATTTATTAAAGGGTTATCTGTCCTCAAGGAAGATCGTGGGCAATTAAGTCTAAAGCTCAAACCTAAAATCCCTATGTCTATTTCATTTTAGATTTACCACATCAATCTTATTGGTGATCAGACAATAAGAAGCATTAAGCTTAAGACTTAATAAGTAAACATTTAAATTACCAAAACTATAAAATAACCCCTTATAAACCGGTGATATTAGAATTCATCACAACCCCAGATAACTAACACATAACTAAGGCTAGTAAAGACTTAAAAGTAAAAGACATAAAGTAAAAATGCTGAAAAGTAAATTGCTGAAAAGTAAATGACGAAAACTAAATGCTGAAATTAAATACTGAAAATTAAATGTTGAAAAGTAAATGCTGAAAGTAAATTACTGAAAAGTAAATGCTGAAAGTAAATTGCTGAAAAGTAAATTGCTGAAAAGTAAATAAAGTAAAAGTACAATAAAAGAAAATGCTGAGGTAAAAGGATCCACTTTTATTACTTCTATTTTAGATATCTCCCTTAATATAATATATTAACTTTGCATGATAATTACCAACCAGCCATATAGGCGGTATCCAGATTAAGTCAAATTAATAATTAATTACCAACCGACCAATCAGGCGATATCCAGTTTAGTCAGGTTAAAACCAATTTAGATAATTACCAACCGACCAATATGGCGGTATCCTCGTTAAGTCAGGTTTTAACTAGTTTATATATTATAATTAAGGGAGATTAATCTAAATATTAGTAATAAAAATTTTACCTTTTACCCAGGAAAGGGGAGTTACCTCCTCATTACTGAAAAGTAAAAAAACTGAAAATTAAAGAAAGAAAAGTACTGTGCGTAAAAGTAAATTGCGGAAAGTAAAAACTGAAAAGTAAAGAAAAGAAAGTGCGAAAGCGGAAATTAATTGCTGAAAGCTGTAAATAAACAAACAAGATATAATCTTCTTAGTATTCTTAAGGAATTCCTTAGAAGAAAGTATGAATTTTACAAATGAAATGGCTTGGTATTTATAGGCAAAATTTTGCCTCCATCAAATCATCCACCAAATCAATTATTAATTGCTCCACTAATTGCTCCACCAAATCCATTATTAATTGCTCCACTAATCTCTTATCATGTTTGGTAATGATTTGATAATTTTTATTATTTATTTATTAATTTATTTTTTTGCTTTGAAAATGATTGAAAGTGACTTTAATAATTACACACAACACACTTTTGGATGGTTCATCAATTTCGGGCATGAAATCTTCAGAATTCGAAATTATTTAGTCTTTCAAAGCTGTAGATCTTTGAGTCTTCTTTAATTTGGAACTTGACTCAGCTCAATCCGATATCGGAGTAAACAGTTATGCCCAAACTACGACAGATACACAAAACTGGAATTTCCAAAACTACACTTCGTTAAAACGCCCTTTCATGTTTCCAATCTCCAAAATTAATATGTCAAGTCCAATTTTTGCCCTTATTTGACCCATATTTCATCCTAAATGATTTCATTAAGTCCCAATATTATTTTATCTCCAAAATAAACTAAAACATTCATCAAACCCGATTCATCAAACCCGAGAAACTAAACAAAATATTAAGTAAAAGGGGCGGTAAATATTGATATATTTTCCGCTCATCAATAACCTACAATTGGCACTATCCAATTTGGGTTCTAGTTTGGTATCATCGAAACATATGCCTAGCATTCCCCTTTTATCAGGAATGAGAAACCCGGTTTCGTTCCTGTTCATATCTAATATGAAGTCTGTCAAACATATTATTATGGAACCTTATTCAAAATAAGTTCTTGCACTGTTTAAAGCTTATCCGTTGAAGGAAATAGTAGCTCAGAGCGACTCATGATTAATCTTATCATGTCCAACAAAATTTGGTTACTCAGTTCGGACACACCGTCAAACTGACGTGTTCCTGGAGGAGTCCTCATTTGAAAGAATACTTTACTCTTTCAAGTATATTAGAAACTTATTGCTTAAGTATTTTCCATTACGGTCTTACCGTGACGGTTTAAGACTTTAGCCGATCTGTTTGTCTATTTCGTGTCGAAACTATAAAAGTTTCTGATTTGTGTTCTTCAAAAGAAACACATAACCATAACGCGATGCCACATCCGTATAGGTCACGAAATATTCATTTCCACCTCTAGCCTAGCTAGATATGGGCCCACTTGCTTCACTATGAACTAGGGCTGACAGATAGGGGGCTTTTACACTTTTACCAAGTAAATAGTATTTTAGGCACATTGCCCAATAAACTAGATTCGTAGACTTTATTTGAATGGAATCAAATCAGTCATAGTACCCACTCTTCGAAAGTGTGGATATACAAGTCTTGTTTAATTGTGTCCTAGACAATAATGCCACAATATGTTTCTTCTGATCAAATCAGTTTGAGCTAGTTGTTTGTCATTTTATATGTTTGAGATTTAATTTATATTCAAAATATAAATGATGTTATTCACATCTGATGTGTTTATCTCAATATCATCTTTATATAATGAAACACTTTAGTGTTCTAGAATATAAAGGTTCACCCGCAGCGGGTTAAACACTGATATAAAGATAATGTTTCTAGTCAAACTAGTTACATTATAACAGTATCCTAATTTAATTACAAACCCGAAGGGTAGTTCCTAAGTTAGGTATCTACGGTTAAAACAGCGATTTTCATCCCGTTTCCAATTCGGAGATAAACCTCAATTGAAGTCAGTATCCTGCTCATAGCAGATTATGAACATCAATATATAATATATATATCACACTAAGTATCTAAAATCCAATTTTAATATTACTAGTGAATATATTTATGACAAACATATTTGAAGTCAGAGCCTTGCTCGTTATTCAATTCCTTCATGTCTGCTTTGTCCAAACGGCAGTCACACTTCCGCGATCCCATTTGCCACAATATTAAGCAGACATTTTGGGATATGTCCTTTATCTTCCCAGAAGATTATAATGATTTTGCCTTGCCCTTTTCATATCCCAGTAGCCTTTGGCCAAGCCCTGGGTTTCTAGAATATCGAAATAAGGTGCGCCTTGCGCTACTTGCCTTATTGCAAATTTTGACTTGATCTCCTAGAGAATAGTCATTAACTCTCCAAGAGTTTACTATTGCAATTTAGTTCTTCTAAGATTCTAAAGATAGATTCTTTGAAGATCCTTCAATTTCATTATCATACTTTAGGGATCTAATCCTTAGTTCTGATTCAGAAATTAAGGAGTCTACTGCGACAAGCTTAATGGATTAAACGCTAAAGTTATCATCACATAAATCTTCCAAAGATTATGCTCTACTATTTGTTCAACTCCGGGCTTAGGCCTAATATGTTATTTTATCAAATAAAGTAACTTATTAGTTTTTCGAGGACCATCCTGAAATTATTCTCAATTTGAAAATTAAACCATTTAAATACATTTTCCTTAGGATTATGCTTTAAATGTCAATCTTTCAATTTAATCTTGATTCTAATAGTCCAACTATTTAATCAACGATTTTGGTATTATTATTTATTATAATGATTACAATAGTCCAACTATTTAATCAACTATAATTAATAGATTAAAATCAATTATATTGATTACTATAATCCAATTATAAAATCAACTATAAATGAATTGTTTGAATATAGTCCAACTATTTATTAAAATAACAATTTAAATATTAGTCCAACTAACATTTAATTTATTTGACGAATGATATTTGTTTGAGCGCGTATGGCAAGTAATTAAACGAATATTGCAAATTTAATTCTTGCCTCCCACTATTTTTCGGCGAGCCTCTAACCCTCTGTCGAGTACTCGGGAAACCGTGTTTCCTAGTGGGCTAGGATCCCGTTAAATATCACACAATCTTGACTTTGGCCAACAAATTGTATGATAATTAACTAGGTAGATCGATTGGATCCAATCCAATTCCTAGATCCGGTAGGGGGACATCCAAGTCCGAAACATATATCTTATATATGCCAATACATCCAATGTATTGCCTAACCTCTTTCCTCTGAATCAATTAAGCCTTGGCTTTGGCACAACAAACTTAGTGTTCCTAGTTAAGCGCGACCCATTGACCATGGAAAGCTTCGTAATCAATGTCGATGGACAAGAAGTGGTATTGACTTTGGCCAACAAACCACAACTTGGACAAGACACCAATATGGAACAAAGCCTTCGTGATTCAAACACATCCTCGACGGACAAAGGCCTTAACTTTGGCCAACAAGCCAATGCCAATCTCGGATCTTGAGTGAGAATCACTCAATGGAAGGAAAAACGCTTTATATTTTGCGAGGGTTTTTCGAGTGCAAATTGGCAACCAATTTATTATCTTTGTTAAGGTCTCATCATCATACACCCTTAAACATGCATTCTAAACACATAATAAAGCGCATATAATAAAATAATAATGATATGCGGATGGATAGTTTACACAATGATCATAGATCAAATCTCTCCATTTCTCTCTCCCGTTAGCACATGT
This sequence comes from Zanthoxylum bungeanum, assembly GCA_019454045.1. Classification (NCBI taxonomy): domain Eukaryota; kingdom Viridiplantae; phylum Streptophyta; class Magnoliopsida; order Sapindales; family Rutaceae; genus Zanthoxylum; species Zanthoxylum bungeanum. The sequence continues at coordinate 14,516 of SKCR01050548.1, forward strand.
ATTTACTTCTACCTGTTACACTACACTTCTAAAGAAACCTCATTTACATTGAGGGGAATAGATGAGAAGAGAATACAAAGAATATGGAGGTATAAGGCTGGACACGAAGGTCCAATTAATAAATCAAATTTATTACAACAATTTCTAAAATTGTCCCACCCATCTAATATCCATTCGATATACATTATTAATGTATCGCAACCATGTATTCACACAAGCATGTTATCAATCAATCTAATCAAATTAATTAATCTGATAATTAGTGATCATCCAATGTTCAAACAACGATTTGATTTTGCTCGAGTTAAACTCGTTTTGCGAATAAGTACTCAAAGTACGAATTCTCGAATTAAATTAAACTACAACATTAAATCCAATTTAATATGTATTTAATTCTAATTCACTATTTAATTCCAAATTAAACATTACACTTTAATAATAAACCTTTTACGACTTAAATTCCAAATTTAATCGTTATGGGTTTCAAAGCCCGATTAACGTCCAACGTCAATTTAATTAAAGTCCAATGGGCTTTTAATTAATTTCTTAAGGCGTGGACGTTTGTTCAACTCTGGTCAAACCGAATAACCAAAATCTAATCCGGGAGTTACCCCATCAATTTTGGCCCATTAGGCCCAATTAAACTTTAAAGGTTCATTAAGTCGCATTTGGGCTTTATGGATGCGGTTTTGGGCCCAATTGGATCCAATCCATTTGGCCTAAACCTAACTTGGTACAACCAAGCCCAATAAGTCCAATTATAACTTTAAAAGCCCAATTTACAAAATAGGCCCAATTTAATTAAATTACAAAATCCAATTTCACATTTAAATAAACTAAAGTGTATAGCATTATTAATTACCCAAATCAATATTTCCAAAACATCAAATTTGTACAATTAATCATGCTCATTAATATTAAATCATGTCGAACACAATTTAATTAAAATCAACCCCAATTTTACATGCTCAAAGTCTCGGTATTCATAGGGAATTTTAAATCGATTTCGATTTCAATCTAATTGAATCCACAATCAATATTAAATCAACATTCCCAATTGATTCAAGTCATCCAATGATCAAAAATCAAAAAATTCGAAGACTAAATAGGGCATAAGGCATTCGGCCAACACAAATTTTGGGCAAAAAATTGATCCAATCAAACTTCAATTCAACATGTTTTAAGCATACTCAATCATCCAATTAAACCAAATCATGATTGAAAACATTCTACCCAAATTTTAAGCCTAAGTCAAATTTCATGCTCAAACCTTGCTCTGATACCATTGTTGGTTTCTATTAAGGTCACAAGATCAATAACAAGTATGAAATATGTGCGAATACAAATCAACGAAGTTACGGAATACTCACATCGATCGGTTGAGCGACGCGGAGATGAACAAAAACTTTTCTTCTTCCATTCACTGCATTCGGCAGTGGTAGTGAGTAGCTCACTGGTTTTGGCTCGGTTTTGGTCATTCATCAAGCTCCAAGCTTCGTTGAATGATTCTCGGCTCATGGGTGGACTTCCCTATCACCTTCGCATGTCTCTCGGAGTGCTAGCTCTCGATGATTTTGCCGTAAAACCATCACACTTGCTTCCCTTGCTCACGGCTTTGACATAAACCAGTGAATAATTTTTGCCCTCTTGGACGAGAGAGAGAGAGATGAGAGAAAAGAGAGAATTGCATTTGTTGGTTCCAAATTTATGTATTAAATACTCAAATGTGAATTTCAAATTCATTTGGAATGAATTTGGCTTTCAAAAAGTCAAGCTTTAATGGCACCAACCACTTACATCACTTCCATCAATCATGAATAGTGACTTGCGTCAATCACTCAAAGTGAAAGACATCCATCACTTGATTGACGAATGATGTGACACTAGATGCGACTAGCGATTTGACACTAGATTTGACTTGCGTGCCGCACTCGAATTTGAAATGCGAATGCACTCGTAAATAATCTCGGGCTCGGGTTCGCTAATTCCAAATTAACGAATTTTCCGTTGCGTCGTAATAAATGATTACGCCTAGGAAAATCACTATTCACGTCGCTAACAAATTAATTCTAAATTAATTCGTTCGCCCGAATTAAAATCTAATTTTAATTACGTCGAAATCCAATTTCGTTTAATATATCGAATATATTAATTTATCGATTAATTCCAAATTAATCGTTATCTCGCTTTAATTGATATTTTATCCCAGATAAAATATCTCCGTAATTAATCCCAGATTAATTTTTTCTCTCAACTAATTAATCCCAGATTAATTAAGTGTGCGAGTCATACGTCATCGGTGAATCTTTGGGAAGCGACCCATGAGATCCCCGGATATGTTGGCAGTAAACTCGGTCGTCGGACTATCCGAACATGTAAGTACATCGTACTACGTTTATACCAATTTACAAGACAAGGTTGGCTTCTAGCAAAACACCATGCCTACCCAATTCTCCAGAAATATCCTTACAAGAATAAAAGATTTATATCAGGCGTAGTATACGTAGTATTGCGTATTTATGTCAAGTCTCAGATGATCATGTGCTAGGCCTGGGGCTGGAATTATGTCTGCCCCGTACGAATCACATGTCAGATGTCTGGTAACTAGTCTCTATAATCGGATAAACCTGACCTTGTCATTTTATCCCAATGACTGCAGTACTTAAGAGTACTAGTACCGTATCCTACGTGACCATCATCTCCATATGACTGGAGTCACACTTCCATCTTGACATCACACCCAACACACTATGATTCTCAATATACCCAGCATTAGCGTACACAAAACCTGTTAAAGCCCTAGACGACCGCAACCAAAGTATATTGATTGTCGCAAGTATTAGCGGCGCAAGTCTCAGGTTAAGACCAAATACACCTACCCTGATTTCGGACTTCCATAGACACATAGTCATACTACCAATGGAATTCCGAGGGGGTCTATCAAGAGCGAAGCTATTTCCCATACAATCGGTAAAACACAACCTCCTATTACACTTGCATGAGTATCTTATACCCAAATATATGAGAACTATGTCTGTTAGACATTATGTCCCATAGCGTCACTGTTTGTAAATGATATTGTATTATTACAAAATTAACTATGTGATAATGAATTGCCTTTTGCCGTTTTGTAATATTATTTACTTGATATATAAATGGCGAAAGTCCATATGATTAGTACTGGATTGAGATGATATGAGACAGTATCAATCCATAAAGGTTTAATCATTAAATATCCCTAGCCGTAGTATTATCGAGACTGGACATCGATAATGCGGAATAGACTAGTATTGCGCTTGTGCACGTTGTGAGGGCACAACGGCATAGTTCTCATATATTTAAGTATTGGATACTTATGCAAGTGCGATAGGAGGTTGTGTTTTACCGATAGTAACGGAAAACAGCTTCGCTCTGGATAGACCCCGCGGAATCCCATTGGTAGTATGTCTAGGTGTCTATGGGAGGCCGCATCAGGGTAGGTGTATATGGTCTTAACCTGAGACTTACATCGCTAGTACTTGCGACAATCGGTAAACTTTGGTTTTGGTGGTTGGGGACCTTAACCGGTTCTGTGTACACCTCTTCTGGGTTTATCGAGAATCGTAGTGTACTGGATGTGATGTCAAGATGGAAGTATCGCTTCAGACATATGGAGGTGATGATCACGCAGGACACAGAACTAATACTCTATAAAAGGTTGCAACCGTCGGGACAATATGACTAGGTCAGGATTGTCCGATTTAAAGAGACTAGTTGCTTGATGTCCGATATATGTTTCGTACGGGGCAGACACATCTCCAGCCCCAGGCCTAGCATGTGATCATCCGATACTGGATCGATGTACGCAATACTACGGTATACTACGCTTGATATAGATCTTATATTCCTATAAGAATATTTCTGGAGAATTGGGTAGGCATGGTGCTTTGCTAGAAGCCAACCTTGTCTTGTGAATCGGTAAGAACGTAGTACGAGGTACGTGCGTGTTCGGATTATCCGACGACCGTATTTACTGCCAACATATCCAGAGATCTCTTGGGTCGCTTCCTGAAGATTCACCTATGATATTTGATTCGAACTTAATTAATCTTGGATTAATTGTGGAGAAACTTTATCTCGGATAAAGTGCCTTTTTAGAGAGAGAGAACGATTAATTTGGAATTAATCAATAATTTTATTATTCGATATAATAATTGAAATTCGATTTCGACGAGAAATTAAAATTAGATTTTAATTCGGGCATACGAGTTAATTTAAATTAATTCGTTAGCGACGTAAATAATAATTTCGCTAGGCGCGATTATTTATTTAAATTCGATTTAATTAACGTCGCGACGCAAGTTCGGTATTTCGGAAATATCGAACCCGAACGCGTGAGTGCACGTGGGCCCGCTTTCATTTGGAAACGTGTGGGGCCCACATGACACATGTCATTATATGTATTATTTTATTGATAATGCATTGCATGATGATAGTGTATAATACACTCAATTGTTATGCATGGAATTTGAGTGTTTGACACTCTAAGCCTTTGCATGGTTTGTGTCATAGATTTATTATTATTTAATAAATATTATGGCATAAATATAAATTGATTTTTGGTATCAAAAATTATTAAGAAAATTCTCTCTTCTCTCTCTCACATTGCCGAAAACTGCATGCAGTTTTTGGTCTTCATCTTCTTCATTTTGGTTGCCAAAAGCTTGAAGATAGTTGGTTGTTTGGAACATCTTCTCACATGCAAGGCTAGCACCTTACAAGGGATCAAAAGAGGTGATAGGGAAACCATCATAGAGCTTGGAATACACAAAGCTTGGAGCTTTCCACATCTTCTCATCTTGGCCGAAAATCATCCACCTTGGAGCTTCCATCTTGGCTTGATTTTCTTCATCACAAAAATATTGTAAGTATGATTCCGCCATACTTCATATTATATATATATTCATTGTTGTATTTCACATGCTTAATCTTTCCTTGGGACATATTATAGAAACCAACAATGGTATCATGGAGCCATGGTTAAGCATGAAATACTTTAGGTTAAAATTTGACAAAATTGGTTGAAGCATGTTCTTGTGAAATTTGATGAATGAGTATGCTTGCATGTATATAGAATGATGTTACATGGAATCAATTTTATGAAAAATGCATTGGATGATTTTTCCCCAAAAATTTAACCTTTGCCGAATGGTATGAAGAAATTGATTGAAGCATGTTCTTGTGAAATTTGATTAATAAGAATGCTTGCATGTATATAGAATGATGTTACATGGAATCAATTTATGAAAAATGCATTGGATGATTTTTCCCCAAAAATTCAACCTTGGCCGAATGGTATGATAAAATTGGTTGAAGCATGTTCTTGTGAAATTTGATGAATAAGAATGCTTACATGTATATAGAATGATGTTACATGGAATCATTTTTATGAAAAAAAACATTGGATGATTTTTTCCCCAAATTCATGCCTTGGCCGAATGTGTTGCTACTTGGAGTGGATTGGAATTTTTTGTGTTTAAGATCATTGGATGACTTAGAACGTGTACGGGACGTAGATTAGTAATTCAATCGGATTGAAAAACAAATCGACACAAAAAACTCACCTTGGCCGAATACATAATGGACATGTAAAGGAGTTGATTTTTGTTAAAATTAATGTTGGACATTTATTTTGAACAATACATGATTAATAAATTAAATGGGTATTTTTGAAATATTTGGTTTAATGTATTAATCTTGGTATTACACTTTAATTAATTGGACTTTAATGTTTGGAATATTAAAATTTAATTAATGGGCTTTAATAATTTAATTGGGCCTTATGGGCTTAAAATTGGTTTTATGGCATTTAAGGGTGATTCCTTATTTGGGCTTGGTAATTGGGTTTGACCCACATTGACCAAAGCCCAAGCCTTAATAAATCAATTGAAAGCCCATTTGACTTGAATTAAATTAAACATTGGATGTTAGTTGGGCTTTGAGGCCCAATAATTAGATTTAGAATCTAAGTCTTTAAAGCACATTAAAAGTGTAAACATTTAATTTGGAATTAAATAATTGAATTAGTATTGAATACGAATTAAATTAGATTTAATAAGTAGTTCGATATAATTCGCGAATTCGTACCTTATGTACTTTTTCTCAATCGAGTTGGACTCGCGCAAAATCAAACCGTTGTTTGAACATTGGATGATCACTTAAACAAGGACTAATTAATTGGATTAGATTGGTTGTAAAAGCATGTCTTGTTTGAATATATATGTATGTGATGAATGAATAGTGTATATTGGATGGATATTAGAAGTGAAAGGGTAATTTTAGAATTATTGTAAATTTGGAATTTATAAATTGGACCTGCGTGTCCAGCCTTATCTCTTTATCTCTTTGTATTCTCTTCTCACCTAATTCCCCTCAATGTAAATGAGGTTTCTCTTATTATTATGTAATTGGGTAGAAGTAGAATAGTGTTAGCGGGGAGAGGAAAGGGAGTGATTTGTTCTAGGAACAAGTTGTTTATATATCCATCCGCATATCACTATTAATTTACTTTACGCGCTTTATGATGTTTTAGAAGCATGCTTAAGGGTGTATGATGATGAGACCTAACAAAGATAAATAATTGGTTGCCATTACGCGAAAATCCCTCAATTTATATTAAGCGAATATCCTTCCATTGAATGGTTCTTGTTCAAGATCCGAAGTTGGCATTGGTTTGTTTTTGACCAAAGTCAAGACCTTTGTCAATCAAGGATGTACTTGAATCATGAGAGTTTTGTTGCATATCGGTGTCTTGTCCAAATCGTGATTTTTTTGGCCAAAGTCAAGATCACTTTTTGTCCAATGACATTGATTACGAAACTTTCCTCGTCAATGGGTCCCGCTTAACTGGAATCATTAGGTTTTTTTTTGGCCAAAGCCAAGGCCTAGATGATTCGGAGGATAGGGTTAGGAAAATGTATGGTTACATTGGCATTATACATATGTTTCGGACTTGGATGTCCACCTAACCGGATCTAGGAATTGGATGAGATCCAATTGATCATGGAGATCTACCTAAGTTAAATAGCATACAATTTTTATTGGCCAAAGTCAAGGTTGTGTGTTATTTAACGGGATCCTAGCCCACTAGGAAATTCGATTTCCCGAGTTCTCTACAGAGGGTTAGAAACTTGAAGAAAATAGTGGGAGGCTATTATTGAATTTGCAATTTCATTCAGATACTTAGCCTTACGCGTCTTTATAAATTATTTCGTCAATATTTTAAATAATTAGTTGGACTAATATATTGTTATTTTTACTTGTAACAGTTTGACTGTACCCATAACATCGTTGACTTTATAGTTGGACTATAGTTGTCAAGATGATTGGCAAAGGTAATATCCGCGACATAATCATGGGCGATAATGTCTTCAAAGGGACAAACTTTGCCGACTGGGAAATGAACCTCAAGATAGTGCTTGGGGCTGAGAGGATACTGTATACTATTCAGAGACCTCTCCCGCCTGAACCCACTGAACCACTGGAGCTAGAGTTATGGAAGACTCATAGTGACGATTGTGACCAAGCTCAGTCAGTTATGCTAGCTGCAATGACCCAGCATTTCAGACGCCAGTACAGGGACTTGGATCCCTATAATATGATGGCAAGATTGCGTGATCTTCACCGCACCAATAAGCGGATGAAGAGGTACGAGCTAGTAAGGAAACTCTTCCGCTCCCAGATGACAGACGGCGCATCAGTTGAGGCCCACGGGACTCAAATGATCGCCGATATTGATGAGTTGGCCAATATGGGAATAGTCTTGGAGGCTGAGCTGACTATAGATATGATCTTGCAGTCACTTCCTGATACTTGGAAACAAATCATAATCAACTACAAGTTGATGGATACAGATGACACTCTTGGAGAGCTGTTATCCGTATTGAAGGAGTCCGAAAGGGAACTCCTAAAGGGGAGCAAGCGCGAGGCGCATTATGCATCGACCTCTCATGCGCCAAAGGCTAGGCCCAGGCAATTGGAGGTGCGAGGAAGAAGAAGTTCAAGAAAAAGGGCAATGCAAGTTGACAGTGGCTTCTAGGAGCCAAAGGACAAATCTCACGACATCTGCCTCAACTGCGGCATGAGGGGTCACTGGAAACGTGACTGCCGAATGAGCATTGTGCAGAGGGAGGATATCAAGGCTGCAAGGCTATCGCCTCTGGTATGTTTGTTATTGAGATAAATATGAATACTTCTAGTTTTAAAAATTGGATTTTTGATTCTGGTTGTGGTGCTCATATTTGTACTGATGTGCAGGATCTGCATGATAGCAGGATGCTGGCGTCAGGGGAGATGGATCTACGGTCGGAAACGGAACACCAGTTGCTGTTTTGGCCGTAGGGACTTTTGTTTTAGAACTGCCCTCAGGGCATGTACTTAAACTTTGAACAGTTATTTTGTACCTAGTTTAACTAGGAATATTATATATGTTCCTTGTTAACCGCAGGGTTACACTTTTGTATTTAGAAACACTGGGTGTTACTTATATAAAAATGATGCAGAAATTTGCACAGCTGTTGCAAATAACGGTCTTTATATTTTGAATATAAATGAATCTCCTAAAATGACAAACAAAAGGCTCAAAAGAAGTAATCTAAAAGATGAAGCTTATATGTGGCATTGTCGTCTAGGACACATTAACAAGACTCGCATATCCACACTTTCGAAGAGTGGGTACTGGACGAATTTGATCCCAATTCATATGACGTCTGCGAATCTTGTCTTTTAGGCAAATGCCTAAATCACCTTTTAGAGGTAAAGTGAACGTACCACAGAACTGTTAGCTCTCGTTCATACTGACGTATGTGGGCCCATGTCTAGCCAGGCTAGAGGTGGATTTCACTACTTCGTAACCTTTACAGATGATGCATCTCGTTACGGTTATGTGTATCTTATGACACAAGTCGGAAACTTTTGAGAAATTCAAAGAGTTTCGACACGAAGTGGAGAAACAAACAGGGAAGAGTATTAAGACATTACGGTCAGACCGTGGTGGCGAATACTTAAGTTATGAGTTTCAAGATTACTTGAAAGAATATGGTATTCTATCACAGTGGACTCCTCCTGGAACACCGCAATTAAACGGTGTGTCCGAACGGAGAAACCGCACCTTGTTGGACATGGTGAGGTCAATGATGAGTCGCACTGAGCTACCAATATCCTTCTGGGGATACGCATTAAACAGTGCTATACTTATTTTGAAAAAGGTACCGTCGAAGTCTGTTGAACAGACTCCATATGAGATATGGACAGGAAGGAAACCAGGTTTCTCTTTCCTGAAGATTTGGGGATGCTGGGCATATGTTAACATTTGGAAGGTACCAAACTTGAACCCAATCTGATAAATGCCTTTTTGTATGATATCCTAGGGAAACCAAGGATATTACTTCTATCACCCACAAGAGAACAATGTATTTGTTGCTCTACAAGCATTTTTCCTTGAGAAGGATTTTTAAATGCAGTGGTAAGTGGGAGGAAAGTAGAACTCGATGAAGATCGTAGTGATACTGTTCCTGGCAATGAATCAACGACGGAACATGAACAGACCATCCGGGATGAGTCTGTACCACAAACTTCACATACACAAGGACCGCGTAGGTCGGAGAGAGTCAGAACAGTACCTGAGAGGTATGGGTTCCTGATCTCACCTCATGTAGATATTAATCTTATTGAGGACAATGAACCGGCTACGTATGAGGAAGCGATACAAAATATCGATTCCGCTTTATGGCAAGATGCCATGAAGTCCGAGATGGATTCCATGTACGCCAACCAAGTTTGGACACTGGTTGATGCACCAGAAGGCGTAAAGCCTATTGGATGCAGATGGATCTTCAAGAAGAAGACCGACATGGATGGCAACGTACAAACGTACAAAGCTAGGCTTGTAGCGAAGGGGTATCGTCAACAATATGGTATTGATTATGACGAAACCTTCTCACCCGTTGCCATGATTAAATCCATTCGGATAATGCTTGCAATAGCTGCATATATCGATTACGAGATATGGCAGATGGACGTTAAAACCGGTTTCCTTAACGGAAACCTTTTGGAGGATGTTTATATGCAACAGCCTGACGGTTAGTGGGAGAGCACTTACTTTTATTGTCCTTTATGTCGACGACGTATTGCTTATAGGCAATGACATTCCCATGCTAACGTCGGTGAAAGCTTGGCTTTCATTAAAATTCTCCATGAACGATCTGGGAGAAGCAGCCTTTATTCTTGGAATAAAGATCTACCGGGATAGATCTAGAAAGCTGCTTGGACTCTCCCAGAGTACATACATTGATAAAGTGTTGAAGCGATTCAACATGGAACAATCCAAGAGGGGATTGGTTCCAGTGGTACGTGGTACCTCTCTGTCTAAGGACATGTCCTAAGACTCAGGAAGAGAGAGACAACATGAGTCGGATACCGTTCGCCTCGGCAGTCGGATCGATCATGTATGCCATGATATGTACACGACCTGATGTCTCATATACTTTGAGCATGTGCAGTCGCTATCAGGCCGATCCAGGTGAAGGTCACTGGACAGCAGTTAAGAATATCCTTAAGTATCTTAAACGAACTAAGGATGCTTTCTTAATTTATGGAGGTGGAGAACTTGCGGTATCTGGGTATACCGATGCAAGTTTCCAAACCGACAAGGATGACTACAGGTCGCAATCCGGGTACATTTTTTGTTTGAATAACGGAGCAGTGAGCTGGAAATCTTCCAAGCAAGATACTGTTGCCGATTCAACAACAGAAGCGGAGTACATTGCTGCATCTGAAGCAGCAAATGAGGCAGTTTGGATCCGAAAGTTCCTAATCGGATTAGGAGTAGTTCCGTTAGCAGCTGAGCCCGTTCCATTGTATTGTGACAATAACGGGGCTATAGCACAGGCTAAGGAACCAAGGTCTCATCAACGGTCCAAGCATGTTCTTCGACGTTACCATCTGATTCGGGAGATTATACATCGTGGCGATGTAAAGGTCGAGAAGGTCACATCAGATGACAACATTGCAGATCCGCTGACGAAGGCTGTTCTTCAGCAAGTTTTTGAAGACGACACATACATAGTTCGGGTATTAGATGCTTGAGTGACTGGCTATAGGCCAAGTGGGAGATTGTTAGACATTATGTCCCATAGCGTCACTGTTTGTAAATGATATTGTATTATTGTACAAAATTAACTATGTGATAATGAAATTGCCTTTTGCCGTTTTGTAATATTATTTACTTTGATATATAAATGGCGAAAGTCCATATGATTAGTACTGGATTGAGATGATATGAGACAGTATCAATCCATAAAGGTTTAATCATTAAATATCCCTAGCCGTGTATTATCGAGACGGACATCGATAATGCGGAATAGACTAGTATTGCGCTTGTGCACATTGTGAGGGCACAACGGCATAGTTCTCATATATTTAAGTATTGGATACTTATGCAAGTGCGATAGGAGGTTGTGTTTTACCGATGGTACGGAAAACAGCTTCGCTCTGGATAGACCCCGCGGAATCCCATTGGTAGTATGTCTAGGTGTCTATGGGAGGCCGCATCAGGGTAGGTGTATATGGTCTTAACCTGAGACTTACATCGCTAGTACTTGCGACAATCAGTAAACTTTGGTTTTGGTGGTTGGGGACTTAACCGGTTCTGTGTACACCTCTTCTGGGTTTATCGAGAATCGTAGTGTACTGGAGTGATGTCAAGATGGAAGTATCGCTTCAGACATATGGAGGTGATGATCACGCAGGACACAGAACTAATACTCTATAAAAGGTTGCAACCGTCGGGACAATATGACTAGGTCAGGATTGTCCGATTTAAAGAGACTAGTTGCTTGATGTCCGATATATGTTCGTACGGGGCAGACACATCTCCAGACCCAGGCCTAGCATGTGATCATCCGATACTGGATCGATGTACGCAATACTACGGTATACTACGCTTGATATAGATCTTATATTCCTATAAGAATATTTCTGGAGAATTGGGTAGGCATGGCGCTTTGCTAGAAGCCAACCTTGTCTTGTGAATCGGTAAGAACGTAGTACGAGGTACGTGCTTGTTCGGATTATCCGACGACCGTATTTACTGCCAACATATCCGGAGATCTCTTGGGTCGCTTCCTGAAGATTCACCTATGATATTTGATTCGAACTTATTAATCTTGGATTAATTGCGGAGAAACTTTATCTCGGATAAAGTGCCTTATTTAGAGAGAGAGAACGATTAATTTGGATTAATCAATAAAATTTATATTCGATATAATAATTGAAATTCGATTTCGACGCGAAATTAAAATTAGATTTTAATTCGGGCATACGAGTTAATTTAGAATTAATTCGTTAGCGACGTAAATAATAATTTCGCTAGGCGCGATTATTTATTTAAATTCGATTTAATTAACGTCGCGACGCAAGTTCGGTATTTCGGAAATATCGAACCCGACGCGTGAGTGCACGTGGGCCCGCTTTCATTTGGAAACGTGTGGGGCCCACATGACACATGTCATTATATGTATTATTTTTTGATAATGCATTGCATGATGATAGTGTATAATACACTCAATTGTTATGCATGGAATTTGAGTGTTTGACACTCTAAGCCTTTGCATGTTTGTGTCATAGATTTATTATTATTTAATAAATATTATGGCATAAATAAATTGATTTTTGGTATCAAAAATTATTAAGAAAATTCTCTCTCTCTCTCTCACATTGCCGAAAACTGCATGCAGTTTTTGGTCTTCATCTTCTTCATTTTGGTTGCCAAAAGCTTGAAGATAGTGTGGTTGTTTGGAACATCTTCTCACATGCAAGGCTAGCACCTTACAAGGGATCAAAAGAGGTGATAGGGAAACCATCATAGAGCTTGGAATACACAAAACTTGGAGCTTTCCACATCTTCTCATCTTGGCCGAAAATCATCCACCTTGGAGCTTCCATCTTGGCTTGATTTTCTTCATCACAAAAATATTGTAAGTATGATTCCGCCATACTTCATATTATATATATATTCATTGTTGTATTTCACATGCTTAATCTTTCCTTGGGACATATTATAGAAACCAACAATGTCGTTATGCCCTCACACAAACGCGCACAAGTGCATACTAGTCTTTTACGTATTTATCGATGTCCAATCTCGATAATACTCTGACTAGGGATATTTAATGATTATCCTTCGTGGATTGATACTGTCTTTCGGGATGGATACTGGCTCATATCATTCTCAATCCAGGAACAAATCACAAGGACCTCCTATCATTATATATCTAGGTGATCTATCACAAATGATAAGAGTGCAATCTCCTTTGTCACATAGTTAATTTTTACAACAACACCATGATCTGTATAAATAGTGACGCTATGGGTCATAATTGTCCAACAGTAAGAACCCTGATTTTTCAATTAATTAAATTAACCTAAATTAATACAATCCAATATTTTAATCTAATCTATACCACACTAAACAAGTCTCTCCACATTGAAACAACTGAAGTCATCAATGAGTGGCCTAACAACTCTAGAATGGCAACAAGATCATCTAATGATCAAAAGATAGCTTATTAACACATTACAAGCTTTCTTTATTTACATACATGCAAACATCTTTCATTTAGGCTTCCAACACACTTATTAAAAAACCAAGAGAGATGAAAAACTTCCAAGCATCACATGTTGTAGCTAAGAACCATAGAAATATTTTTCTATTTAGAGATAAGTAGAAAAAACTTACAAAACTTGAAGTTTTCTTCACTTTTCTTCTTAAAACTTCACTTTTTCTCTCAATTTTTCTTTTGTAATATTTGGAGGATTAACCTAAAGTGTGAAGCAAATGAAAAATGAAACCTTATATACTTCTAGGGCTTGGCCGAATTTTGAGAGAAAAAGAAAATAGATATTTTCAAATTTTTTTTTTAAAAAAAATAAAGAAGTCAAAATCAATTTGACAACACTTATCTTTAATGTAAAAGTCAACATTTTACACTTAATCATTTCCTTTAATAAATATCACTTTTGATATTTTGTATTTCAATTACCTAATTATTTAACAATTAAATAATTAAATAATTACTTAAATACAAATATTTAAATATATTTATTATATTTACTTTAAATAATCTAAATACATATATTAATAATATATGTAAAAATATCATAATTTTTATAATTAATTAATGTGTATTTAATAAAATCGTATATAAAATACAAATACACATTAATTAGGAAATGACCAAAAGGCCCCCTAGTCATATCTTTCATCTAACCGTTAAACGATTTATAAATAATAAATTTATTCATTAAAGTTTCCCTAGTGCTCTAGGAGTATATTTCATTAGTGAGACTCTCTAGGTTCAGGCATATCCATCATGAAATCCAATTTCGTGTACATAATCTACCTACCTATAAATTATGAATACTACTGATAAACTCACTAAACCATACAAGTCGAGGTCATTGCATACGTATAATCCCTCCATCACATGTATCTGGATTATTCCATAACACTTAGAACTTACTTTTACAGTGTACCACGAGCCCATGGATTTAAGAGATTGCTAATCACATATTGAATACCTATGTTCTGTACATAGAACTGACGGATCCTTTCTCGATACACACATGATATCCTAAGTATCAGTCCACAACCAATGAACAGACAGAGGTCTGACCTAAATAGGTCGATGACGTGACTGCCATCAAAGTGTTAAGGATACCTCATATATCCACAGTTGTATCTCAAGTCAAAGAATCACTATACTACTTGTTAGTGTCCTAGACATGCCACTGGATCTCTAAACGTGATTTGTCTGTGAATTAACCAAATAAAGTTGCGGAAATACTCACTTTGATCGGATGAAGTTCCAGACTTTTTCTTTGTCGTAGAAGCTTCAAGCCCTCATTTTGAGTTCCAAAATCTTTGGTGAGTTTCCCTATCACCTTTAATTGACTCCTTTAAGTGCTAGCTTGAACAAAATTTGTGTGAAAATTTTCTCCTCCAAAAAGAATAACTTTCTGCCATGAGAGATGAAAGAGAGAGGTTTTGGTTGTTTTGATTTTCCAAAAATCAAGTAAGTGTTATGTTTTTCCAAAAAGCAAAACTAATACCAAAAGTTGGCTTCAAAAGTTGGTAGGTTTGTGTAATAAGTAATCCAATTACTATTCCAACTACTTCCATCACAAAATTACTAGTGATGTGAGTTGTGGGTCCCACCCAATTTTGAATTCCAAATTCTAGTTGGCTTACACAACATATTTTGGGCCCGGTTCGTTTAATCCGACTAAATGAGTTTTCCATCGCTACGTAATTAAATCTAATTTAATTAAATAATAATACCTAGTAAAATTATTACGGAAGTCACTTACGAATTAATTCCAAATTAATTCGTTCGCTTGAATTAAAATCCAATTTTAACTCCGTATTGAAATCCAATTTCAATTAATATATCTAATATATTTTTTTAGCCCAAATAAATAAATTAAATAGAAAAATCTAATTTAACTATTAAATTAATTTTACCGATTAATTCCAAATTAATCGCGTTCTCTCTTTTAGGTGAATGTAATCCCAGATAAATCCTTGACGTAATCAATCCGAAATTAATTTTCTCTCTTATAATAAATCCCAGATTAATTTGTTCGAGTCAAATGTCATCGGTGAATCTTTGGGAAGCGACCCAAGAGATTCCTGGATATGTTGGCAGTAAATACGGTTGTCGGACCATCCGAACACTTGCGTACCCCGTACCACGTTCTTACCGATTTATAAGACATGGTTGGCTTCTAGTAAAGTACCATGCCTACCAAATTCTCCAGAAATATATTCAACATGGAATATATATAACATGAAATTCCAGCCCTATGCCTAGCATGTGACATCTGATACTTAATATACTAAGTATACTAAGTATCGGATGTCACATGCTAGGCATAGGGCTGGAATTGTATCTGCCTCATACGAAGCATATATCGGTGTTGGGTTCTCTAAGAACAATAACCAAGATCATTAAGCATAAAATCATGTGAATACGCAAAGAAGTAGCGGAAATACTCACTTTGATCGGCTTGGATGTAGGTGTAGAATCAAAACTTTTGCCTCCATTGAAGTTGCTCCAAGCTTCTCCTTTGATGTATGTTGAGCTTCCAAGCTTGATCTTGAATTCCAAACTCAAGGGTTAGTGTCCCTAACACCTTTGTATGACTCATTTAAGTGTGCTAGAACTAAGAAAAATTGCAACAATTTCTTCCTTATTCTATGATAGTTTCGGCCAAGCCAAATGGGAGAGGAAGATGATGAAGTTCACGCCCAAGGCATGAAGTTGGGAGAGAGAGAGTGATTTTTATGTAATAATAATTGATTTCCAAAAAAAAATTATCATATACCAAAACCAAACTTTTGGTATTAGTCATTCCAAATGACAAAGAGTGTAAAATAAGCAACCACCAACTTCTATCACCATAAAGTAACAAAGTTGACTAGTTGATGTGACTTGTGGGCCCCACTTTAATTCAAAATCTGAGTGGGCTCGCAAAAACATTTCGGGCTCGTGTTCGTAAATTCCAAATTAATGAATTTTCCGTTGCGACGTAATTAAATCAAATTTAATTAAATAATAATGCCTAGCAAAATTACTATTAAAGTCGCTCGCGAATTAATTCTAAATTAATTTGTTCCCCCAAATTAAAATCCGATTTTAATTTCGTTACGAAATCTAATTTCATTTAATATATCAAATATATTATTTTATCGATTAATTCCAAATTAATCGTTATCTCTCTTCTAATTGAATTTGATCCCAGATAAAATCTTTCTGCAATTAATCCTAGATTAATTTTCTCTCTCTTCCAATTAATCCCAGATTAATTATGTTCGAGTCATACATCATCAGTAAATCTTCGGGAAGCGACCCATGAGATCCCTGGATATCTTGGCAGTAAATATGGTCGTCAGATTATCCGAACACGTGCGTACCTGGTACCACATTATTACCGATTTACAAGACATGGTTGGCTTCTAGCAAAGCACCGTGCCTACCCAATTCTCCAGAAATATTCTTTAAGGAATATATAATCTATGTCAGGCGTAGTATACGTAGTATTGCGTATTACGATCCAATATCAGATGTCACATGCTAGGCCTGAGGCTGGAATTATGTCTGCCCCGTACGAAGTATATATCAGATCTCTGGTAACTAGTCTCTATAATCGGATAAACATGACCTAGTCATATTATCCCGATGACTGCAGTACTTAAGAGTACTAGTTCCGTATCATACGTGATCATCATCTCCATATGACTGAAGTGATACTTCCATCTTGACATCACACCCAATACACTATGATTCTCAGTATACCCAAAAGAGGCGTACACAGAACCTGTTAATGCCCCGGACGACCAAAACCAAAGTATATTGATTGTCGCAAGTATTAGCGATACAAGTCTCAGGTTAAGACCAAATACACCTACCACGATTCGGATTCCCATAGACACATAGTCATACTACCAATGGGATTCCGATAGGTCTATCCAGAGCGAAGTTGTTTCCGTACCATCGGTAAACAGAACCTCCTATTACAGTTGCATAAGTATCCAATACTTAAATATATGAGAACTATACCGTTATGCTCCCACAACGCGCACAAGTGCAATACTAGTGTATTCCGCATTATCGATGTCCAATCTCGATAATACTACGACTAGTGATATTTAATGATTAAACCTTAGTGGATTAATAATGTCTCATATCTTATTAATCCGGTACTAATTATATGGACTTTTATCATTTATATATCCCGGTAATCCAATTACAAATGATAAAAGAGAAATTTCCTTTGTAACATAGTTAATTTGTACAACAACATCATGTTCTGTACAAATAGTGATGATATGGGTCATAATTATCCAACAATTGGATCACTAGCAACTAGTCTCTGTAATCGGATAATCATGACCTAGTCATACTATCCTAATAGCTATAATATGTAAGAGTACTAGTTTTGTATCCATGCGTGATCATCATCTCCATATGACTGAAGTGATACTTCCATCTTGACATCACACCCAATACACTACGATTTTCAGTATACCCAGAAGAGGCGTACACAGAACCTGTTAAAGTTCCGGATGACCAAAACCAAAGTATACTCATTGTCGCAAGTATTAGCGATGCAAGTCTCAAGTTAAGACCAAATACACCTACCCGGATTCGGATTCCCATAGACACATAGTCATACTACCAATGGGATTCCGAGGGGTCTATCCAGAGCGAAGCTGTTTCCGTACCTTCGGTAAACAGAACCTCCTATTACACTTGCATAAGTATCCAATACTTAAATATATGAGAACTATGCCGTTATGCTCCCACAACACGCACAAGTGTAATACTAATCTATTCCGTATTATCGATGTCCAATCTCGATAATACTATGACTATGGATATTTAATGATTAAACCTTAGTGGATTAATATTGTCTCATATCTTATTAATCTGGTACTAATCATATGGACTTTTATCATTTATATATCCCGGTAATCCAATTACAAATGATAAAAGAGCAATTTCCTTTGTCACATAGTTAATTTGTACAACAACACCATGTGTATGTACAAATAGTGATGTTATGGGTCATAATTGTCCAACAATCTCCCACTTGGCCTATAGCCAATCACTCAAGTGTCCTACACCTAAACTACGTACGGGTCGCTCAAACTTATAATGAGAAACTACTTTCCTCAGCGGATTTGCAAGGTTATCATCTTATGCGATTTATTCGATCATCACATCGCCATGATGTATGATCCAACGAATCAGATGATATAGTTGAAGTATATACTTGGATCGTTGATGAGACCATTAATTCTTTAGCATGTGTTGTAGCCTAGCTCAGCTGCTAACAGAACTACTCCTAATCCAATTAAGATTATATAGATCCAAAATTGCTTCTTTTGCTGCCTCAACTTCATCAATATTCCGCTTTTGTTATTTATTCAGCAACAGTATCTTGCTTGGAAGTTTTCCAGCTTACTGTTCCGTTATTCAAACTATATAGTACCCTTATTACGACTTATAGTCATTTTTTCGGTCTGCAAACTTGCAACGGTGAACCCAGTCACTTCAAGTTCTCCTCCTCCATAGCTTAAGAAAGCATCCTTAGATCATCTAAGATACTTAAGGATGTTTTTTACATCAATCCAGTATCTATCACTTGGATTGGCCTGATTGTGACTCCATATGCTCAAAGCATATGAGACACCAGGTTGCGTACATATCAAAATGTACGAGTTCTCAGAGAGTGCCAACAACTTTTAGATCTATCTCAGTAGATCTTTATTCCTAGAATAAAGGTTGCATCTCCCAAGTATTCCATGGAGAATTTTCATTTAAGATAAGCTTTCACCGAATGCATTATTGGAATGTCATTTCCAAGAAATGATATATCATTATTATATAGGACAATCATTGTCAGTACGCTCCCACTATCCTTCTTATATACACAAGAATTATATTCGTTTTGAATTAAATCATATACCATTATGATATTATCAAAACGTTAGTTCCAAGAACGTATTGCTTGCTTCAATCGATAAATGGATCGATTTAACTTGCAAACCTAGTTTGCATGTTTTAGTATGACAAAACCGTCAGGTTGTTGTAAACATCCTCCAAAAGGTTTTCGTTTAAGGAAAGCGTCTTTGACGTTCAGCTGCTATATTTCATAAATGAAACATGCAGCATTAGCAAGCATTATCCAAATGGATTTAATCATGACAATGGTTAAAAGGTTTAATCGTAATCGACACTATGTTGATGACGATACCCTTTCACCACAAGCCTAGCTTTGTACGTTTGTATGTTGCCATCCATGTTTGTCTTCCTTGAAGACTCATTAGTACCAATAGGCACAATGCCTTCCGGTACAACAACCAGTGTCCAAACTTAGTTGGTATACATGGAATCCATTTCAGACATCATGTCATTTTTCTATAATAGAGAGTCGATACCTTGTATCACTTCCTCATACATAGCTGGTTCGTGTTCCTCAATAAGATTGACGTCTTTACGAGGTGAGATCAGAAACCCATACCTCTCATGTTGTTTTCTGACTCTTTCCGACTTCCGTGGTTCTTAAGTATTTGAATATTGTGGTACAGTTTCATCATTGATGAACTGTTTATGTTCCATGAGTACTCGGTGCCTAGAACAATATTACTCTGATTTTCTTGTAGTTTTACTTTCCTCCCACTTACCACTGCATATAGGTATTCCTCTTAGGAAAACCGCATGGAAAGCAATAATTATATTGTTCTCTTGTGAGTTGTATAAGTACTATACTTTGGTTTCCCTAGGACAACCTAAAATAGGCACTTATCCGATTCTGGGTTCTAGTTTGGTATCATCTAAATATATGCCCAGCATTCCCAAATCTTCAGGAATGAGAAACCTAGTTTCTTTCCTGTTCATATCTAATATGAAGTCCGTCTAATAGATTTTTCATGGAAACTTATTCAAAATAAGTATTGCACTGTTTAATGTGTATCCTCATAAAGAAATTGGTTGCTCAGAGCGACTCATCATTAACCTTACCAGATCCAACAAAGTTCGGTTTCTCTGTTCAGACACACCGTCAAATTGAGGTGTTCCGGGAGAAGTCCATTGTGAAAGAATACCATATTCTTTCAAATAGTTGAGAAACTTATTGCTTAAGTATTTCCATCACAGTCCAATCGTGATGTTTTAATACTCTTGTCGGTATGTTTTTATACTTCGTGTCAAAACTCTTTGAATTTATCAAAAGTTTCCGATTCTAACTTCAAATATGTTTATCAAGATTATGTTCACTCCTAGTATTGAAATTGGATTTTAAATACTTAGTGTGGTACATAAAACATATGTATTGATGTTCAGAATCTGTTATGAACAGGATACTGACTTCAATTGAGATAAATCTGTGAATTGGAAACGGGATGAAAGTCGCTGTTTTAACCGTAGATACCTAAGTTTAGGAACTACCCTTATGGTGTGTACCTAAATTTGGAAACTGTTATAATGTAATTAGTTTGACTAGAAACATTATCTCTGTATCAGTGTTTAACCCGCTGCGGGTGAGCCTTTATATTCTAGAACACTAAAGTGTTTTATTATATAAATATGATATTGAGATAAACACATTAGATGTGAATGACATAATTTATTATTGAATATAAATAAAATCTCAAATATATAACATGACAAACAAATAGCTCAAACTGATTTCATCAGATGAAACTTTTGTGGCATTGTTGTCTGGGACGCAATTTAAACAAGACTCGTATATCCACACTTTTGAAGAGTGGATACTAGGACTGATTTGATCTAGTCAAATAAAGTCTACGAATCTAGTTTATTGGGCAATGTTCATAAAACACTATTTACTTGGTAAAAGTGAAAATGCCACCGATCTGTTAGCCCTAGTTCATAGTGCATCAAGTGGGCCCATATCTAGCTAGGCTAGATGTGGATATGAATATTTCGTGACCTTACGGATGTGGCATCTGTTGGTTTATTCTAAGGTCCCAAGATCAAATCAAGACATGAAATAATGCGTGAATACATCAACGGAGGTAGCGGAATACTCACATTGATCGGTTATGTCGATTTGATGACGAATCAAGGCCAAAAACGTACTGCCTTGCTCACGCCACTGCAACCAGTCCATGCTCACTGTCTTGGCAGTTTCGGGTCTCAAAACGAAGCTCCAAACTCCGTCGGATGAGTCCCGCCTCATGGGTGAACCTCCCTACCACCTTCGCAAGACTCGTAGTGTGCTAGCACTTGCGGTTTTCACCATGAAAACCCAACCTTGCTTCCCCTTAGTGTCACGTTTTTCTGGTTCAAAACCAGTCCCAAATTCTGTTTTGGGCGTGAGAGGAAGAGAGAAAATGTGAGAGATGAAATTGTGTTAAGTTAAAAAAAATGATTTACCAAAAATCAATTTATATTTATGCCATAATATTATTAAATTAATAATAAAATTATGACACAAAACATGCAATGGCTTAGAGTGTCAAACACTCAATTTCCATGCAATACATTGAGTGCATTGTACACTATCTACATGCAATGCATTAGAATGACATGTGTCATATGGGCCCCACACGTTCCAAATGAAAGTGGGCCCACGTGCACTCACGCGTTCGGGTTCGATATTTCCGAAATACCGAGCTGACGTCGCGACGTTAATTAAATCGAATTTAAATAAATAATTGCGCCTAGCGAAATTATTATTTACGTCGCTAACGAATTAATTCTAAATTAACTCGTTTGCCCGAATTAAAATCCAATTTTAATTCCGCGTCGAAATCTAATTCATCAAATATATCGAATATATTAATACATCGATTAATTCGAATTAATCGTTCTCTCTCTTTAGAGACATTTTATCCCGGATAAACATCTCCGTTATTAATCCTAGATTAATTTTCTCTCTTCTATATAATCCCAGATTATTCAAGAGTGCGAGTTGTGCATCATCGGTGGATTATCGGGAAGCGACCTATGAGATCCCCGGATAATCTGGCAGTAAATACGGTCGTCGGAGTATCCGAATCACGTACGTACCAAGTACTACGTTCTACCGATTTACGAGACAAGGTCGACTCCTAGCAAAGCACCAAGTCTACCTAATTCTCCGGACATATCCATTAAAGAATATTAAGATATGTATCAAGCATAGTATCGATTGTATTGTGCATATCGGCCCAGTATCGGATAATCACGTGCTAGGGCTGGGGCTGGATAAGTGTCTGCCCCGTCCGAAACACCATATCGGATGTCTGGTAACTAGTCTCTATAATCGGATATTCATGACCTGGTCATAATATCACGATGGATGCGCATCACTTAAGAGCACTAATACCGTATCCTGCGTGACATCATCTCCATTATGACTGGAGTGACACTTCCGTCTTGACATCACATCCAATACACTACGATTCCTGATAAACCCAGAAGAGGTGAACACAGAACCAGTTAAGATCCCCCACCACCAAAACCAAAGTTTACCGATTGTCGTAAGTATTAGCGATGATGTAAGTCTCAGGTTAAGACTATACACACCTACCTTGATTTCGGCCTCCCATAGACACCTAGTCTAATACCAATGGGATTCCGAAGGGTCTATCCAGAGCAAAGCTGTTTCCCGTACCATCGGTGAAACACGACCTCCTATCGCACTTGCACAAGTATCCAATACTTATATATATGAGAACTATGCCGTGTGCCCTCACAACGCGCACAAGTGCAATACTAGCCTATTCCGCATTATCGATGTCCAGTCTCGATAATACTACGGCTAGGGATATTTAATGATTAATCCTTCGTGGACTGATACTGTCTCATATCATCTCAATCCAGGAACTAATCATAGGGACCTCTCTTCATTTATATATCTATGGTGATCTAATCACAAATGATTGAGTGCAATTTCCTTATTACATAGTTAATTTGCTACAACAACACAATGATCTGTGAAAATAGTGACGCTATGGGTCATATTATCCAACAGCATCGTTATGGTTATGGTTATGTGTTTCTTTTGAAGAACACAAATCAGAAACTTTTAAGTTTTGACACGAAATAGACGAACAGATCGGCTAAAGTATTAAACCGTCACGGAAAACCGTAATGGAAAATACTTAAGCAATAAGTTCTCATATACTTGAAAGAGTATAGTATTCTTCAAATGAGGACTCTCCTGGAACAATCAGTTTGACGGTGTGTGTCCGAACAGGATAAACCGAAAATTGTTGGACATGATAAGGTTAATCATGAGTCGCTCTGAGCTACCATTTCCTTCAATGGATAAGCTTTAACAGTGCAAACTTATTTAGAATAAGGTTCCATAAAATCTGTTTGACAGACTTCATATTAGATATGAACGGAAAGAAAACCAGGTTTCTCAATCCTGAAAATTTGGGAATGCTAGGCATACGTTGGATGATACAACTAGAACCCAATTGGATAAGTGCCAATTGTAGGTTATCCTAGGGATACCAAAGTATGTACTTACGCAACTCACAAGAGAAAATCAAATTATTGCTCACCATGCGGTTTCCTAAGGGGATACCGATATGCAGTGGTAAGTGAGAGGATAGTAAAACTCGATCTGTTGGTTTATTCTAAGGTCCCAAGATCAAATCAAGACATGAAATTATGTGTGAACACATCAACGGAGGTAGCGGAATACTCACATTGATCGGTAGAGTCGATTTGGAGACGATTCAATCCCAAAAACGCACTGCCTTTGTAAGCTTACTGCAACGTCCACTGTCCCTGCAAAATAGAATTTCGGGTCTCAAAACGAAGCTCCAAACTCCGTCGGATGATCCGCCTCATGGGTGAACCTCCCTACCACCTTCGCAAGACTCGTAGTGTGCTAG